>CAMRHE010001327.1:0-131600 GCA_947044405.1 Leptodactylus fallax
ATAAGAGGGCACCAGAGACCTCCCTACCCTGTGTTTTTTTCTGTCCTGTGTGGGACAGGTGGACAGAGGTTTCTCGTGACCTCCCGTTGCTAGGGGTTTTTTCTACTCCTGGCTTACCTTTTGGGGGTACCATGATCCTTTCTGACGTTCCAAAGATCCTCCGGTCCTTCGGGCCTTTTTCCCTCCGCAGCGCAGCGTTATCCGGCTCATCGCACTGCAGGCAGCGCGATCCCAGAAGTCAGCAGGGAACCTCTCCGGCCGGAACCTTTTCTTCGGTCTCGTGTTCCCCGGGGAAGGAAGCCTTTGCTCACCACCGTGGCCTACTTCCGGTTTTCTCAGAAAAGTGCGGTAAGTTTGAAAATTGAAAATTTAAAGGCAAAATATAGAATTGATTTTTTGCTGCTTGTATTTTGAGCCTCTGGCTTAGGCTTATGCTCCTCTATGTTCCATTATGGCATTTGACCTCGTTTGGCGCTGTATGAATATTTTCTTTGTTTGGCTCCTCCCCTTCCTGCTGGATTACATTTAAAAGGGCCTCAGTCCTTTACTTGTTGAGCTCGTGGTTTCTAGCTCCTCTGCTGCGGTGTGTGTTTTTTTTCCTGACGGGATCTTTTTTTCTCTTCAAGTGACCGATTTAAAAAAAGTAAGGTATCCCTTGGTTTTTTTCTTCTTGTGCGATGCTTGGCAATCTTCCATTCTTTATTGTCATGTGGCTTTGATGTTTCAGATGTCATCTTCTGCATCAGGTAACGGCGATGGGCTTAGGAGGAAAAAGTCCTCTAAACGTAAACACCTAACGTGTTTGGATTGCAATACTCCTTTACCTGACGGCTATGATTTTACCCGCTGTCGCCAATGCCGCGGACCTCCGTCGGAAGAACCTTCTATAAGAGAGGTTGTCACTTGGGTAAAGGACTATATGGAGGAGTCTCTTAAGGAGATCTGTTCTTCCATCGCCCAGATTGCCAAGAAACCGTGGGTTGAGACACAGTCTTCCCTACGGATCGCTGACGAAGATTATCAGATAGTGGACGAGACACTCTCATCTGACGATTCCACTGAAGATTCCAGCAGGCCGTGCTTCCCACTCGAAAAATTAAGCCGGCTGCTGAAGTCCATCCGGTCTAAGGATCGTGATGTTGACGGGGAAGCCTCCACGTCCACCTATAGAGGGCCTAGGGTCTTCCAAGTGGACCAGACATTACAAAAGTTAATGTCCTCAGAGTGGAAATGTCCTGAAAAACCTCTTGTGGTTTCTAGGAGGTTCAGGGCTTTATTCCCAGTTTCTCAATGGGGTCCTCCTCCCAAGGTGGATATGGCGGTGGCCAAACTGTCCCGCCGCACTATGGTACCATCAGATGATGGATCAAATTTGCACGACGCCATGGACAGGCGCATCGCCAATACCCTCAAGAAGGCTTATTCAGCTGCCTCGGCCCAGACTGCTGTGGCGGTTGCGTCTTGTGAAGTGTCAGCCAAATTGCACACTGACCTGGTCTATCTCGAGAGGGACATGACTCTGGAGTCTCCAGAGACGAGCTGCTAGGGTTTCTAGGCTCGGTTTCCCTGGCAGCTGAATATTTAGTGGAGGCCTCCCACCATCAATTAAGGCTGGCGGCCAAATCCCTGGCACTTACCACTGCAGCAAGAAGACCTCTATGGTTAAAACCCTGGAGAGCTGATTTCCCCTCAAAGTATAATTTGTGCGCATTACCCTTTGAGCCAGGTAGAGTCTTTGGCAGTGCCCTAGACGAGATCCTGGAGGGCTTGGCCGACAGGAAGGGTAAAACTTTACCCCAGGCCTTTAGAGGTAGATCTGACTCTGGCCATGGTAGAGGCTATCCGCTTCGTCGTGGACGGCAGTCCCAGAGAAGCTCTAGATATTCCTCTAGAGGCGCCGTCCGGAGATTCCCGAAGTCTGATGATAAAAAGGAGAAGCCTAGCTTTTGACATCAGGAGCAGTCTTCCTGTGGCCGAGATTCCTGTCGGGGGTCGTCCATTTTTTCAACTACTGGCAGGAAAAAATTCGAGACCCATGGGTCTTGCAGGTAATCCAAAGAGGATATGCAATCGATTTCCTCCATCCTCCTCAGGATCGGTTTGTGTTAACTCGCAGCCTCCCTACAATGCAGCAGACTACATTGGAATGCTCCATCCGAGAGTACATTCACAAGGGAGCCCTGGAGGAAGTCCCTTCTCTAGAAGAAGGATCCGCTGTCTATTCTCCCGTCTTCCTGGTGCCAAAACCGGCAGACAAGTGGAGAATGATCATAGACTTAAGGTACCTCAACTGCTTCATCAAAAAGAAGCGCTTCCGTATGGAAACCATAAAGTCTGTCACCACCTTTCTCCTCCAAGGTGATGTTTTTGTGACTTTGGATCTAAAAGACGCTTATTTGCATATTCCTATTTATCCTCCACACAGAAGGTTTCTAAGGATTGCCGTAGTAGTTTCCGGCCACAGGATGCACTTTCAATTCACAGCACTACCCTTCGGGATCTCCTCTGCTCCCCACACCTTTACAAAGGTAGTGGCTCCTATAGCGGCCGCCCTCAGACTTCAGGGGATATTCGTGGTGCCTTATCTAGACGACTGGTTGATAAAAGCCCAGACAGAGTCTGTTCTGCTCCAGCACCTACAGACAGCCGTTTCCCTGTTTCAGAGTTTGGGATGGCTTATAAACTGGGAGAAGTCAGTAACGATCCCTTCAACCGGAAGGAAGTTCCTCGGCTACTTCCTGGATTCAGGCCGCCTGCAGGTCTCCTTGACACCAGCAAGGAAGGAGAAACTGGTCGGCGCAGTCCGGCACCTCTTCAAAAAGCCGATAGCCTCCATCAGAACATTGATGAAGATCCTGGGCTTGATGTCTTCCTCAGTGGAGGCAGTCCCATGGGCCTTGTGGCACTTACGTCCCCTCCAGAAGGAATTACTAGAGGCTTGGGATCGCTCCCTTCTTACACTCAGCAAGAAGATTCGACTCTCCCCCAGGACCTGTCTTTCCCTCAAGTGGTGGTTGCACTTGAAAGACGGAAGGTCCACGGTCCAACCTCCTTGGACCCGGTTGACTACAGATGCATCCCTCTCGGGATGGGGAGCCCATTTGGACGAAAACTCCATAAAGGGAGTCTGGAGCGCTCCAGAAAGAAGGACCTCGTCCAACTGGAAGGAGCTCAGAGCTGTATATCGTGCCTTACTCCATTTATCGCCTCTTCTCAAGGGAAGAGCAGTCAAAATCCAGTCAGACAACATGACCACAGTGCTGTACGTGAACAGACAGGGAGGCACCAGATCACCAACCCTCCTCAGGGAGGCAGATCTGATATTTACATGGGCAGAGAAAAATCTAACCCATTTATCCGCAGTTCACATCAACATGAACATAGTAGCGGATCGGTTGAGTCGGGGTCATGCCGTATCAGGAGAATGGTCACTCAATCCAGTAGTCTTTCATCAGATTACCCTGAAGTGGGGTCTTCCAGAAATAGACCTCATGGCAACCCGACTCAACGCCAAGGTGGAGACGTTCTGTTCCCTTTACCAGGAGGACAATCCCTTGGCAGTGGATGCCCTGTCCATCCCTTGGAGGTCCAGGCTGGCATACATCTTCCCTCCAATTCCAATAATACCGAAGGTATTGATGAAAATCAGACAGGACCAAGTCTCTGTGATAGCCATCATTCCATTCTGGCCAAAAAGAGCTTGGTTTTCCCAACTCATGGAGATGAGTCGAGGGATATATTGGAGGCTTCCCCCCATCCAGAACCTGGTTTCCCAAGGATCTCTGAAGTGCCAGGAACTCTGGAGATTCAACCTGACAGCCTGGAGGTTGAGCAGTCCCTACAGCAGGATAGAGGACTGTCAGAGGCCGTCCTGAAGACCCTTTCTTCTGCAAGAGCAGTCTCTACCAATAAGAACTACCAGAGGACAGCCAAGATTTTCATGGAGTGGTACTCCAAGAAGGGTAATAATAATCTACAACCTTCAACGGCTGATATTTTAAATTTTCTTCAGGACGGTTTGGATAAGGGCCTTGCCCCTGCCACTTTGAAAGTGCAGATTGCGGCCCTCTCCGCTCATTTGAACAAACGCCTGTCTCAGGATCCTCTGGTTGCAAGGTTCCTTAAAGGGGCAATGAGGCTAAAGCCCTCGGTATCACCTCCAGTTCCCCAGTGGGACCTTGCGGTAGTCCTTACAGGCCTGTGCGGTCCTCCATTTGAACCCTTGGAGACTACGGAGCTAAAATATTTAGCCTACAAAACCACTTTTTTGTTGGCTATTACATCTGCCAAAAGAGTAGGGGAACTCCACGCTCTCTCTTCTAGAGAACCATACATTTTGTTTTTTGCAGATAGGGTTCACCTTAGGTTTTTGCCTGGGTTTAACCCTAAGGTCCCCTCATGCTATAATAGCAATCAGCTAATTTCGCTATCTGTGTTTTTCCCCACTCCAACCTCTGAGGAGGAAGAAAAGCTCCACACCTTAGATGTGGTAAGGTGTCTGCGGATTTACCTATCCCGCACTCAACCGTTTAGGAAGGCCGAAAACCTACTAATTAACATGCAGGGTAAAAACAAAGGCCTCAAGGCTTCCAAGCCTACTCTATCCACATGGATCAAGGAGACAATTAAGTCTTCCTTTCTTATTCAGGAGTTACTCCCTCCAGTCTTTTCTACGGCCCACTCGACCAGGGCTGTGTCGACTTCTTGGGCTGAGTATCGGTCCTTATCATTGGACCAGATTTGTGCGGCTGCATCATGGTCATCTCAGTTGACCTTTGTTAAACATTATCGTTTAGACGTCCGCAGTTCCCAGACAACTGCCTTTGGTCAGACAGTCCTCCCTAGGGGAATTACTTGCTATCTCCCCATATTGTGCTGCTGTCGGACGTAAGGGGAATCGTTGATTGTAATGTCAATCTGTATTCCCTTAGTCCTGACAGCAGCACAAGGCTTCCCTCCCTAGAAGCTTGTTTCCTTTTACTTTATAATTTACACAGGGGAGGGAGGTCTCTGGTGCCCTCTTATAGGGCCAGTAGGAGGCACCTTAATTTTGGTGCTAATTAAAGGTTCCACCGTCCTAAACAACACACAGGGGCAGAGATACCCCATATTGTGCTGTTGTCAGGACTAAGGGAATACAGATTGACATTACAATCAACAATTTTAGTGGTCCGCCTCTCCTTTATTCTGCTCCTCCAATGGACCATAACAACAGAGATGCAACGCTAGTGGGAACTTAGGTTAAGGGTTTATTCAAATAATGTTTTATTATGTCAGGGAAATTACAGATATTGGCTACTTAGGTAACAGAATATTAAAATAGCCCTCCCACAAATGTGTTTTAGGCTAAGGTCCCACGTAGCGAGCCACAGCCAAAAAGCGCTTTAGAAAAGATTGCGGTGGAAAAAGCATTGTGTTTTTTTTTTTTTTTGCGCAGCGTTTTCACAGAAAATCTGCAGTTTTCATCTGCAGATTTTCTGTCCTTTCTGTAAACACTGTAGTTTTGCTGCTGTGTTTCTGCCATGGCCAAATCGCTGCATTTTCACAATGTGGGACCCAGTGGCGTAACTAGGAATGGCTGGGCCCCAAGGCGAAGATTTTGACGCAATTTTTGCAATTAGTCGCAGACAAACTAAAATGGACATATAACACGAAGTAAAAGAGCAAGGGAGGAGGATCACATAGTCTCTGTGACCTAGGCGGCCCACCTGACAGCCTTTCAGCCAATCATGAGTGGTAGGTGGAAAGGGTACAGTGCTGATTGTCATAAAATCATATAGGTTCTCCAGCCTGCAGCCTAATTGTGGATATTCACAGCTCACATGCAGATTTTGATGTAGAATTTGACTTTGCAGATAGGGGGGATTTAGGAGGTAAGTTCCAAACACAGCAGCCTTGGCCAGGACTCTCATCATGTGACCAAAGATCAAGGTGTCACCAATGAGAGTGAGTGGAATTGCATTGAGGGTGCTGCAATTATGTCTTTTAATCGAGAAAAACAACAAAACAGCAGTCGTCTCAGGGTAGCAATGAGACTTCATTCACTTACATTTAGTGAAGTTGCAAGGTGACACTGATCTTTGGTCACACAACGGTTGTTATAGCCAAAATCATCATGCAGCCTTAACTACATGAATGTGCAACCAACTAACTTGATCAATGCCTTATGCAGTGACTTAAAAGGAGCTGGTACGGTCCTTTATATTTGATCTCAAGAGGCTAATGGTGGCCTGTGCCATATCTTAGCTTCATTTCAATAGTAGCATGCAATACTGCTCTCCCATATAGGAGAATGTATCCCAATAGCCCTTTACTAATTTTAGACTGCTACTCTAATTGAGCTTACTCTAGGTTCACATCTGCGTAGTCACTTCCATTCTTCTGGTCCAAATGAAAAAGCCAGGCTTACAGGACTGTTTCATCTGGCAATGCACCATAGATGTGAGCTCAGCACCATATCAGATTGGTAAATTGTGCCACTTCCAGCTTTGACATAAAGGTTTCGATGTAACTGAGAGACGATTAATATGGTAACTTGGATCAGAAGTCTAAAAGTATTGTGAGTTCTGCCGTGATGACTCCAATCCATTTAGAAATGTACGTTGATCTGGTAGCAGAGGAAATCTGTCACTTTAAAAGGGGTATTCCCTTCTCAAGGAACTGCTAGCTTATGTAACTTCTAGTGTTTTCCTAAAAACAGTCATGGCCGTAAGTGTTGGCACCCCTGAAATTTTTCCAGAAAATGAAGTTATTTTTTCAAAAGAGCGTGCCACCAAAAGGAGTCAGTAATTTTGTCCAGCCCATTTTTGAATCTTTTTTATGAAATTATGTTAATTTTACTTTTATTTCTCTGTTTTTTGTGTGTTGTTCCAATACACACAAAGGAAATAAACAGGTGTATAACAAAACATGTGTAACTGCAATAATTTTCTGGGAGAAATATTTTATTTTCTGGAAAAATTTCAGGGGTGCCACCACTTACAATTTCGTCATGTCCGTGTTTTTTTTTTTTTGTTTTTTTTGTTTTTTTATAACCTGCTATATGAAATTATTCCTCTGTGTTGTTTACACAAGGTTATCAAGGTACACTGCCTGTTATTTGATCTCAGGTCAGGTGTCAGGCAGTATCAGTCACCTACAATGCAGAGTCCCTTACTACAGTACAGGACAGTAGCCTTGTAGTCAATTGTGATGATATTACAGGACAGTAGTTCAACAGTGCCTGTGCCAAAACAAGTGCAAATCTTTCCATCATACCTTATCTATGTAGTCTTAACTCCTGGTTTTGGCTCAAACACTGACATGTGAATGAGACCCAATACTGGAGTTTCATAGGGCATACAAGCAGCTTTCAGAAAACAAGCTGAATTTCCACAATAGAAATTCAGCAGCAAGTGCTCAGTTTTAACCTACTCTATAGAGGTTTTTTGGTTTTCTGGGGATGATCGAAATATCACATCCATGTGGTCACATCTCAGTGGTTTTGCACATGTTTTATTACCATTCTCCCTCCAAAAAAAAAATAAAAAATTAAATAATTTATATTCATAAAATAATCTTCCCTTTTCCTAGAACGCCTATCGTTTTGTGTGAGTATTTGGAAGTAAAGGCAAAAGAAATTATTTTCTATGCACCAGTTCCTAATGCAGTGAAAGGATGTAGTGGTGGTAGTATGTACTTGTGCTTCAGTTTCTAGCAAAGAACTAGTATATAATTGGTAATGTGATTTTAGTTAGTTAGAGAAAATGTTAACTTTTTTTTTTTTTTTTTTTTTTACTGAGGCCACTTTGTCAGTACTCATGTATTTCATCATGTTAAAAAGAATAAAAATTGTAATGGAAAGATTTGCACCTCTTCCATGTTTTGGAGCCACTTCTGGTTTTGCTTGCACACCATGCAGAGTGATATTTTTTGTGTAGCTTCTTAATTTTAGCGTTTTTTTGGTTAAACATTTAACATGTTTTACCTTCAAGATCAAAATTGCATGCATTTTTCAAAAGCAGTTTAAACTGCATTCTGTGAATGTACCCTTAGGGTGAATTCACAAACTAGCATCCACTGGTGTATAGTGCAGAGGGTTAGTCAGTGAGTTCCACTGCAGTTACTTTGTGTGACCCCAGCCTAAGGCTAAAGCCCCAACGTTGCGGAAACGCAGCTTTTTTTGTTGCAAATTTTGCTGCTTTTTTTTTTTTTTTTTTTTTTTTTTTTTTTGGAGTCAAAGCCAACCATGGCTACAAAAGAAATAGGAAATATATAGGAAGCGTTTATATTTCTACCTTTTTCTCAGTTCACTCCTGGCTTTGGCTCAAAAAAACGCAACAAAATCTGCATTTCCACAACGTGGGTCCTTAGCCTAATTTTTATCATGGCTGTTAACAGTCGCATTTGTGTCCATATTTCATCCTGAAAAGACATTGCATAGAGACTAGATTATGTCCCCATAGGCTACTATTACAAAGGATAATGTGCAGTCAGCGCAATAACCACAGCATGCAATATTGCTGTGGATCCTGGACTTTTGACCTTGGCCGTACAGATTTTTTTTTTTTTTTTGTACCAGGACAGCTACAATCTATAGAAATACATAGACAGTTTTTTTTCCCCCCCCCATGTTAAAATCATTGTTAATGACCCATCTCAAGAATAGGTCATCAGTACCAGATTAGTCAGCCTACACCCCTGCCGATCAGCTGTTCTCAGCAGCTTATATACAGAGAATGGAGCAGGAAGCAAACAGCTCAGTTCTATTCTGTGTAATGGTGAAACCAGGTATTGCAGTGACTCAGTTCAGTCAGTATACAGAACAGAGTAGTTTGCTTCCTGCCCCATTCTCGGTTTATGAGCTTCTGAAAACACCTAATTGATGAAGGTGGCAGGTGGCAGATATTAGTAATACATCTTCAAGACAGATAATCAATATTTTTAGCCCAGAAAACCCCTTTAAGATCTACACCACAGAGCAATTTGACATGTGTTCCCAGGCAAAGATAAACCCACTACATGGAGTTAACCAACTCGGTTATATATATATCATACAGATACTCTCATTGTGGAGATTAAGACCATCCAGGATGAAAGGTGTATAGATTTTTATTTTGAGCAGAATGTACTGGGGTGCCCATGTAGTTTGTCACAAACGGTGGATACGCTTAAAACTGGATGAAAAGCACAGACCCCAAAAACAGACATCTACAGGGCAATATATACATCTAGTAGCAAAACAATATATACCACACATAAGGGGCCTAGAACTGCAACATATTCTGTCCAGACGAGCTGTGAATTGGGTACTGGTGAGATTATGCAATGCACCAAGGTTGTCAAGTAAATAGCTTGGCAACTGTCCATGTGAGAACCATACGATTTCAGGGTAAAGTGCTTGTGGCTTCTGCTTCCATTCCCCAGGACATGACCCCCAACTGTTCTTGCTCAAGATTGGTTCTTAATTCTTTGCTATTCAATGTTTATGCACTGCTTAGAGCATTCACACCAGGGAGCACTTTACCTATAAGAAATTGGATAAGAAAAAACACATTAAGTTCTGGTCAAATATTTATCTGTAGAAGAAAAAAAAGTGGGTGCCATATAATGCCATTCTTGTACATGGCCAGAACAAGTCTGCCACAGCATGGACATTGACTATGATATTCATTTGCCCCAACAGGACAGGTTGTTATAAGATAACCCTGTTAACCAAGTTACCTTCCAGAAGCTCCAGACTAGCGCCTCCTCCAGTGCTGACGTGACTGACTTTGTCCTCAGTGTCCCATTTTGCACAGCATGTTGCAGTGTCTCCACCACCTGTGGGCAGAGAAAAAGCCATGAAAGAAGCTCAAAAATAATATAGATTATACAGGGACTAATGAAATGACTGAAACATTTATGCCACCTTCACTTGTTGGTTTCCTTAAATGTACCAAAAACATAAGTGAGGTTTCAGTTCATAAAACTGATGTCTATGGGTGTTACACCCAGAAAACGTCACAGAACATAATGCATTATGTGTTTAAAGCGAATTAACCACCAAGGCATGGGGCCACAACTTTGGATTATTTCATTCCCGTTGCCCCTTCCGAATCTGTGGTATCTAGTTACAGAGCCATGTCTGATGAAGGGAGCGAGTACTCCTGAAAGCTTACTTATAAATATACTCAGCCTCTAAAAGGTATCGCCTGATTTCTTCACTCTTCCACTACTTTCAATGGCTAACACGGTACAACATTATACTACTATCTAGTTACAGAGCAACCACCAATCCAGCAGTGGACACTTTCAGTAGTTAGGACCAGAAGTATTAAGGCCTATTTAGACTGGCAGATTTTCTTCTAGTAACAAACACTGATTGACTATATAGCAGGTCAATAAGCATTTATTTGCGACATGTACATGAAACTAATACATAAGTATATTATATATCTATATGCTTAATAAAGGCTCCTGAGATAGGAGCTGAAATACTGCGCATGTGAAATGGCCACTTTTATATATTTTTTTCATTTATTTTCTCACACACACTATATATATTTATTTATTTATTTATTTATTTATTTATTTACTGTGAGGGTGTGAACCTAGAGGGCGCTGGAGAGGGTTAACCCAAAAACGGGGTTGAAAAGGACCTTGACTGCACCCATACCTGGGGCCCAACTCCAGAGAGAGTGCACACACCAGGAGAGAGCTGCTGGTGACCTGCAGGCAGCAGGAGGACTCTGGACCAGTTGGAGACGGACAGGTGGTCTGTCCCAAGAAGACTGGATTCCAGAAGAGACTTTGTTAAAGCTCAGTGTGAGCCAGACTGCTGAGAAGAAACCTCAGCAAAGCATCTTGCCCTCAGAAGTTAGTTAGGGTTCAAGAAATGAGGTGTTGCCCTGTGTGTGGGTTAGGCTGTTTTGTTGTTATTTTTGTTCTTATCATTTACAAGCTGAATAAAGCTATTTCTTTTGGATTGCCGTTACCCGCTATGCTGTTTATTTGGCACCCAGCGCCACAAACACCTCTGTTAAGTTCAGGAAACTGCTGCCCCCAATTATCACAATATACAGTGCCTTGCGAAAGTATTCAGCCCCCTTGAACTTTTCAACCTTTTGCCACATTTCAGGCTTCAAACATAAAGATATAAAATTTTCATTTTTTGGTGAAGAATCAACAACAAGTGGGACACAATTGTGAAGTGGAACGAAATTTATTGGTTATTTTAAACCTTTGTAAAAAATAAAAACTGAAAAGGGGGGGCGTGCAATATTATTCGGCCCCTTTACTTTCAGTGCAGCAAACTCACTCCAGAAGTTCAGTGAGGATCTCTGAATGATCCAATGTTGTCCTAAATGACTGATGATGATAAATATAATCCACCTGTGTGTAATCAAGTCTCCGTATAAATGCACCTGCTCTGTGATAGTCTCAGGGTTCTGATTAAAGCGCAGAGAGCATCATGAAGACCAAGGAACACACCAGGCAGGTCCATGATACTGTTGTGGAGAAGTTTGAAGCCGGATTTGGATACAAAAAGATCTCTTAAACTTTAAAAATCCCAAAGAGCACAGTGCAAGCGATCATATTGAAATGGAAGGAGTATCAGACCACTGCAAATCTACCAAGACCCGGCCGTCCCTCTAAACTTTCATCTCAAACAAGGAGAAAACTGATCAGAGATGCAACCAAGAGGCCCATGATCACTCTGGATGAACTGCAGAGATCTACAGCTGAGGTGGAAGAGTCTGTCCATAGGATAACAATCAGTCGTACACTGCACAAATCTGGCCTTTATGGAAGAGTGGCAAGAAGAAAGCCATTTCTCAAAGATATCCATAAAAAGTCTCGTTTAAAGTTTGCCACAAGCCACCTGGGAGACACACCAAACATGTGGAAGAAGGTGCTCTGGTCAGATGAAACCAAAATCGAACTTTTTGGCCACAATGCAAAACGATATGTTTGGCGTAAAAGCAACACAGCTCATAACCCTGAACACACCATCCCCACTGTCACACATGGTGGTGGCAGCATCATGGTTTGGGCCTGCTTTTCTTCAGCAGGGACAGGGAAGATGGTTAAAATTGATGGGAAGATGGATGGAGCCAAATACAGGACCATTCTGGAAGAAAACCTGTTGGAGTCTGTAAAAGACCTGAGACTGGGACGGAGATTTATCTTCCAACAAGACAATGTTCTCAAACATAAAGCAAAATCTACAATGGAATGGTTCACAAATAAACGTATACAGGTGTTAGAATGGCCAAGTCAAAGTCCAGACCTGAATCCAATCGAGAATCTGTGGAAAGAGCTGAAAACTGCTGTTCACAAACGCTCTCCATCCAACCTCACTGAGCTCCAGCTGTTTTCCAAGGAAGAATGGGCAAGAATTTCAGTCTCTCGATGTGCAAAACTGATAGACATACCCCAAGCGACAAAGTATTAACTTACGCCCCACTTTTCAGTTTTTTATTTTTTACAAAAGTTTAAAATATCCAATAAATTTTGTTCCACTTCACGATTGTGTCCCACTTGTTGTTGATTCTTCACCAAAAAATTTAAATTTTATATCCTTATGTTTGAAGCCTGAAATGTGGCAAAAGGTTGAAAAGTTCAAGGGGGCCGAATACTTTCGCAAGGCACTGTATATCTGTACATTCAGGCAGTGTCTCATTACGGGCCACACTTCTCCTGATCACAGTGCAGTTTCCCTATTTATGTGGGAAATACATACATTAGTGAGGAATCTGGGGGAGATATAGCGACCTTCCAGAACTTTACCTGTCACCTTCTCACTATATATATATATATATTTTTATTATTATTATTATTATTATTAATATTAATATTATTAATAATATCAGCTGGTAAACTCATTACAGACAGTTGTCACAGCTCTTATGATGTACAGTTACATCCATTGGTATTGGACGGTGTGTATTTTGGCTCCACCATAATGGACGCAGTTATATTCATTTGCTGGAAAGGGTTAAATAGAGCACACTACACTTAAACTCACCAATGATGGTTATGCAGCCCTTTCCTGTAACTTCCACAACCTTGTCCATAACAGCTTTAGTTCCTTTAGCAAACTTGTCCCACTCAAATACTCCTACTGGACCATTCCATACAATCTGCTTGGCTCTTCCCACAGCTTCCACAAACAGCTTCATGCTTTCTGGCCCACAGTCAAGACCCTGTAAACCAAGAAAATTAACATAAAAGACCATTTCTAGCATGTGTTGTGGTTTTACTTTACTGCTTTATAACCACAAAATGGAAAAACTATGTTTAGATCAGATTGGTGTATTACAATATAATGGCAAATATATCAATGGGTGACATGGCCTGATCACCGCTCAACCCCATTTAAATGAAAGGGTGAGTTGCAATACAAAGTACAGCATCTGTACAAAAAGTATATTATGCCATGTTAGGGAAATGGTATCCTATAATGACATTACTTCCAGAACCTCAGAGACACACAGATGTGCCTATGGGTTTTTAGCCAAGTCAAGTGTTACTGCATTGAGCACTTATGCCATTAATGCATGGATGTTCCTGTGTACAGGTTGTCCAAACCCTGTACAAAGCATCCCATATGCATGCTCAGTGCTTCCCTTTATATTTTTAGCATCATTGATCCTACTCACCATCCATCCCGCTGGGATTCCAGTGGAGACGCTGGCTTGACCGGTATTCGCATTCTCATCAAACTTGTCAGCAGTAGTAAAGTCCACAGGCAGGGTGATCTTGACACCATTCTTCTCAGCTTTAGCCATTAAGTCCTTTACGATTTTTGCACCCTCTTCATCATACAGTGATGTGCCAATCTGATCAAAAGATTAAAAGCCATACTATAGATTAAGGACACAAGAATCATACAGTGAATGGCATATTGAAAGGACTCCATCTGCTGTGTACTATGAGCGATACAATAGGAGTAGAATAGAAGTAAAAGTAATGCAGAGTATCATTTTTATGAATATGCAATTTAGCCTACAAATCCTTCAGGGGCTGGATCCAACTTCCCTACAGATAACTGCAAGGGTGCCAGCTCTCTTTTAGAATCATAGCCCAATGCTGCCTCTGTGACAATGTCATTCACAGCCAGTCTCTGCCTGCATCACAGCTGTTGGTAAGCAAATCTCCTAAATCAAGCCAGTCCCCAGCGCATGTGCAAGTTTATAAAATGATTGTCTCTACATCAGTTAGTGGCAACAAAATGTTTCCACCCTTATTAGAGGGATTGTCCAGTTTCAGTCCATTAAAGATATACAATTTTCCAATATATTTTCTGTATCATTTCCTTTATAGATCTCTGCTTACTGTCATTCACTCTGCTTATTTGCAGAGGATAAAAATCAGTCCATGGTCATGTGACCATGGACCATATATCACATGACGAACACAATGGTGCACAACTTGTTACCAGGCAGATGTGTGATTACTGTGTGTCCATCACATGACCATGTACAGTAAGTAAGCAGAATGAATGACAGCAAGCAGAAGTCATAGCTACAGAAAGTATAATGAAAAGTTCCTCAATTTTCCAATATACCACCACCACTTGTCTCAATATTGGTCTGAAACTGGACAACCTCTTTAAGGCTTATTCATAGCACCATTCTTTAAAAGGTACACCAATACACTGTCTACATAGAAGCAATTACCACTTTCCACAATTGGAAAACACAGGATTTGTTTATATGGCCGAGGCAAGGTGGGTTT
Organism: Leptodactylus fallax; assembly: GCA_947044405.1. Classification (NCBI taxonomy): domain Eukaryota; kingdom Metazoa; phylum Chordata; class Amphibia; order Anura; family Leptodactylidae; genus Leptodactylus; species Leptodactylus fallax. The sequence continues at coordinate 14,701 of CAMRHE010001327.1, forward strand.
GTTGCAACAGTTTTGCAGAGTTACCCCATCTTAATGGTAACAATCTTTCTATAGTCTGGTACTTGTCAAAAGCCCAACTCCAATTTCCATATTTCTTACATAGGAGCAGTCAGGGACACTATGTGCATGAGAAGATAAACATTTCGTTATTGTGGTCAGGTTAACTGGTCTAAAAATATAAACATGGCTATATTTTGAGAGAAAAACCCTTTAAGTTCAAAATACTTTTTCTCCACCCTGCAGAGGATAAAGACAAAAACACTTTTCAGTTTCACCAGGATCTAGCAGAGTCTCCATTTGGGTCCTCCGTCTCCCAGACTTTTGTCCAGCACATAAGTGATGCAGCCGGTCAGTGACTGGTGGCCAAGTAGTGATGCTCTGTTTGAATGGAGTATCACCACTCAAACAGCTGACGTACTCACGTTGAGGGAGAAGATCAATAAACACCAGGGATTTGAGCTGAGACTCTGCTGGATCCCCAGGCAAACACGAAAATGGGTATCAATATTTCTATTTTATGCCTCTGCAAGGGAAAAGAGTTAAAGTGCTAAGGTAGTCATACACCTTCAATAGCACCCCACCTTTACATAACAGATAAGCCACTGATCAGTGGTCTGGCGGACTTCGTAGAAATTACACTATGTTCACAATAGCCAATCAGTCCCAAGGTGAGGTGGACCACTAAAACAGCGCTTACACACGGACCCCACTGACTATAATTGGGTCTGCCGGGTGTCTTGTTGTTTTAAACAAACCGATGGAGGAAAAAAAGTCCCCTGTACACAGGGAAAGTTAGAAGTTGTAGTTTAATAGCTGGTTTCCCTTTGCACTAAATTATTTTCTTATCTTTCACAGGGCTCTCAATGCCCTATTTAAAAAATAAATAAATAAAAATATTATATTAATATTTAATATATTATATATATATATATATATATATATATATATACATACACACATATATATATATATATATATATATATATATATATATATATATATATATATACACATACATATACACACACACACACACATATATATATAAAAAAAAATAAATATTACCTCCATGTTGTGCAATACTTTCAAGAAGGTGAATGACATCCCTCCTCCGATAATCATTTCATTCACTTTATCCAACATGTTATTGATGAGCTGGATCTTGTCCTTGACCTTGGCCCTAGAATGAAAGAGAACTCTGTATATAGCTTGGAAATAAATTTCTAGATGCACATCAGCTGCTTTAGGTGTACAACTCTCCTGCTGCCCTAAATCTGACCTGTACAATGAAGATTATCCAACCTGAGCAATAAACTTCACTTAGCCAACAGATTGAGTAGGATTATATCCTGCCATTCATGAGCATGTATGTCTACTTACAGTACAGTGGTTAAAAAGGTTTTTCAGGGATCATAAGATTAAATGCATATAGCAAGAAAGGGCTAGAAAATAAAAACGCATTTACACTTTCCTGCATCGTCCCCTCCGTTCCTGTGCTGAGCCAGTAGTTGTGTTGCTGTTTGTATAGAGCAGCTGGAGCAGTGATATTAGCTGTATTCTGCTGAGGGTGCGGTGACAGGACTGCTGCAGCCAATGAGCAGGGTTTGACTGCAGCAGTCCTGTCTACATGGAGTCAGCGCACCCACTGTGTATACAAACAGTGGCGGTAGAGAGTCAGTCCAGTGCAGGAATGGAAGGGTAGATGCAGGCAAGCATAAATGTATATTTATTTTCTAGTATTTCCTTCCTTTGTTACATCCTTACCGTGCAGGACAGCTGTTTTTTTTTTTTGGTTTTTTTTTGTTTTTTTTAACTACAGCATGTAACCACAGTAAGGCCATGTTTATATCTGCATCAGAAATTCTGACAGACAGTGGCAGGGGTCCTGGGTGTGGGACCACTGGTCATCATATATATGACCTATCCCATATTATAATCTATCTATCTATCTATCTATCTATCTATCTATCTATCTATCTAAAGTTCAGTACAAAAAGGGTACCTGGTTCTAAAAGTCTTCCCCAGCTACAACATAAGTCACTTTAGTTGCCCCTACCATCTTAACACTCAGTAAGCCCCCATGACTGTCCTCTTAAAACAGACCTCTACATGCCAGATATTTGAAGACTGGACTGTCCGTGGACATTTAGCGGTCAGGCATAAATATTTAGACTGGAGTGAAATTCCTGCCTGATGACTTGAAATAATCAAAGTCCAAGTGTGCAGAAACTGTGCAATAATAGAGGAATAACAGCCCGTACAACGGCACAATAAACATCTCATGCTATAGCCGTCATCTCACTGCTTACTCAGCATTTTGACACTCATCTAGAATATGGAGCAGAGAGCTATGGCAACAGGTCAAAGTCTATAATGCCTCATGGTAACACATCACTGGTTTTGCACAATAGAAGTAGCCAGAGCATGAACATCAATGAACACTTTCTGATAATAGGCTTCCTTGCAGTTCAAGGCCTCATTACTATCACTACAAGGGATGCATCACAAGACTGGCATAACTGTCAGGCAGTCTAAGTTTTTATATAATGTTTATACCTTATACAAAAATATATGAAAAATTTAAAAAAGTATAAAATTAATTTGAGAAACCAAAATACATTTAAAAAGTGACAAACACATATGTGAAGGATCTCGCCTTGCCAAGCCTCTTGACACACCTGCGATCAACCTTCTTTCTTAACCTCCCACTCGCACCCCGTGAGTGGACCGGACTCAGGATAATACGAAACGAGCTATATAAATTTTATATATTTATTAACCCCAGTGGGTTGGTACTAGGCACTAACATATACAGAAATATATATCATCAATTATCAAGCAAATATAGGTAAAAGTAAAATACAGCATAGGAAATAAAAGATAGAAAAATATCGGCACAACCTTGCAGTCCATTTTTTAGGACTCAGCAAGTTTTTGGGCCTAGAGTGCTTCCTTAAAGAGGACCTTTCATGTCCTCAGGCACATGCGGTTTTAGATACCACTAGAAAGCAGACAGCGCTCTGAATTCATAAGTTCGCCCACAGACACACGTCTATAGCCTGTACTGTCAGAGGGGGCGTTCCTTACTGCCCGGCGATGACGCTGAGCTGTGAGGAACGCCCCCCCCCCACCCAGTACAAGTCTATGAACGAGAACTGTCGGGGAGGGTGTTCCTCACAGGGCAGCTAGACTGTCAGGAACGCCTTTCTGACAGTAAACCGTGAAACTTACACCGCCGATATCTCCAGCCCTGGGGCACATACCGGGAAAGCCGGCAGTGCGCTGAATTCAGCGCACTGTCGGCTTTCTAGCGGTATGTAAAACCGAATATGCCTGAGGACATGAAAGGTCCTCTTTAAGCAAGTTACAGAGCATGTGTCTCCTACATGCTGTCCACAACAAAGGAAAAGGCTCCAGGAGTCCATGCTAGGCCCATGCTTCATTCCAGAGCATGAAATGCCCTCACATCTTCTCCAAGATAGGAACTACTTGCTGCCTCTTTGCTGAGTGATCAAGATTGTTGGTCGCTTTTCAGCTTATGGCAAGTGCCCCACCCCCACCTCCTCCCTCCTTCCCACTTTGCAGAACCCTGGGAGAGAGGGATGCCTTCCTAGGTGCTGGGAGAGATGTGTGTCTGTGGGTGAACTTATGGTCACTGGCCTCCTGGGGCAATAAACTGCTGGCTAGAAAGGGCCATCTCCCATGGTATACACATAAAACCACTGAAGTGAATTGTCCACCAGTGTAAACACAACATTCCTAAAGGTATGTGTAGGATTGATATGAGCAAGTAAAAATACATTTCTAAGAAAGATATACAACTGAGGGTTTGTTCATCACACCATATTAGGATAAGGATAATACACAAAAAAAAAAAAAAAAAAAAACCCACCACGCATCAGCAGCCTAAAGGGATTCTGCCCCCATCAACATTGCCTCTAAACCACTTATATGCTGTGGCACGGGCTCTTATATGTGGCATGGCCCACGTCCCAGAGGCACCAAACAGCTCATCTGCACACATAAAAGTGTTGATTTTCAGCAAGCTTGCACAACCCCTACAATATGTACAAGTGCTTTAGAACAGATTCTGGCAGCACCAGACTCCCTTTAAGAACAGCTTTGGTGCATATAGACACCCCACCATTTAACCTGAGTATTTCTGAAAAGGACTATGCAAGAACCTTAAACTATGAGCATTTGCAGACAGAAAAAGAAAGCCTTGAGAGGTGGTAAGGCTATGCCACACACACACACACACACACACACACACACACACACACACACACACACACACACACGTTAATTCTTACTTACCCTCCAAGGATGGCAAGGAATGGTCTCTCTGGGCTCTCCAAAGCCTTGGCAAAATAATCAAGCTCTTTCTTCATTAGGAATCCAGCAGCTCTCTGGGGCAGATTAACTCCTACCATGGAGCTAGAAGAGGAGAAGAACCATCATCAGGCAGCTCTGGGGGCATAGATTTCTACAAGGAGCATAACCACTGTCTACATTGGCACAGCAGTTGTCAGGCAGAAAGATGAAGTATTATTCATAACATACAATTCAACTGAAGTCGGTTCAGGCGACTGATGTATACCTTCAAAGCAAGTAATAAGAAGTGCTAGATTGGTAGTTTATTAGAGTATTGGGGTTTCTCCCCCTGACCCTCATCATCCCCCCCCCAAGCCTGTTGAATCAAGAGTTTAATGTGGAGCAGCAGTCAAGCACAATTATTGCCAATCTGCCATTATAGTGTTATAGGACCTGAACTCAGACAGTATAGCCAATGGGTTGTGTGGCTGCAGTACTGTTTTACATGCCTTGACCCTCTGTGGTTGTTCTGTACCAAATTTATACTATGATGTGAAATTGTCAGCATGCAGAAAACCTATAGATGGACATGAAGTTTACCACTGCAAACAAAATGTCCTTGTGATCAATGCTTAAAGGGGACTGGTCAGTGTGATTTGAACCAACTATGGTTCCATAAGGACCTGTAGGTGGTTTAGTGTCCTAAATAGCAGTCTGAATTGCATTGGTGACTGCAATAAAGATTTTAAACCCCCCCACACATTTATACTTATGTCTCCTGGTGCAGTTTCAGTGAAGCCAGAGGAGTACATCCCCAGCTTCACTTAAGAACTGCAAAAGTGCCCATTGCAAAGACTGGTTCTTTGGAACACTGATAATCACTTAAATGAATAAGTATTATGTAACAAACAGTACAATAGCATGAGAACTAAAGTGTATTTCTACCAATACTGGCAAAACAAAGCCAATAGCAACAAACATGCACACCTGCAAGCAAAATACTGATAAGAAATTGATAATAAGCCAAGACAGAAAATTCCCCAATTGCATTGCTCTTTTGAAATGTCACGGGAGATTATCTGTGATCTCCAGATTTGTAATATGAAATGCAGCTTACATTAAATCATAAATAAAAGAGCATCACGGACCTCGAATTCCCTGAGATCGAGGAAGTTCACATACATATGGTACTTGTTTTGAAGCACCTGCATCTATTCCCTGCTGGCTCCTAGCTAGTGTGGCAGTACTCATGAGATTGTAGTAGACACAAAGGAAGAAACCAATTTACTAAGGTTCTTTCCCTGCAGCTCAAGACACTACAACAATCATTCATCATCTACCTGAAGATGGTTGCTGAGTTACCTGTGAGCTCTGTGTGCAGTCCCAAAAGCATCATTGACGTAGACATCACCAAGTTTGGACAGGGATGCCCTGAAAGTTTCCACTTTTGCAGGATCTGCCTTGGTCTGAAAGCAAGAGGATGGAAGTTACATTATATGCTATGGATGTCATATAATGGTCTCAATATAAGCATTAAGTAATGGTTTCTGTAGGTGCCTAGGATTTCTGAATTAGAGGAGCTGTCCACATATGTGTTGTGGTTCTATTGCCTTATCAATCTATTCTGTAAAAAGGACAGAAAAACAGATCCATTTATACACCCATTAAAGGGGTTGTGCAGGACTTGAAAAATGTGGCTGCTTTCTTCTTCTCATGAAGTGACTTGTCCATTGATCACACGGCAATGCCACACCTGCCTCCCATTAAAATGAATGGGACTAGACCCCGTAGCTCGGCCCCTGATAAACCCAGAGAGGTCATCTGCAGGATCCACTTCTATGCAGTGAAAGAGGAGATTATGCTTAAGGTCAGAAACCTCAAAACGATTGACTTTGATGGTGCCTCCCTCTCCATTTTCCCTGACCTTTCCAGACACACACTACGTCAATGAGCAGCCCTGAAGCCCTAGCTCACCCTCCTCCAGGAACGCGGGATTCCTTACCCCTGGGGGTTCCCATTTGCTCATCAAGTCTGGAAGAAAGAGACTCTTCTCTCTTACTACGCCAGAAGTCCTCCCAGGCTTCCTGCACTCCCTTGGACTGCCTCCTGTTCGCCATCCTGCATGGGACCTGCTGCTAGATGATGCCGAGCAACCCGAGGTCTTCCCACATCCTACGGAGCCTGCTGGGACCTGTGAACTGGACCTGCCGAGGTCCCAGAGGCCTCGCCGCCGGCGGGGGTTCACACAAGTTTGCGATCGCCCAACATGATCCGTCTTCAGCCAGGTGACACTCTAGCTGGACTTCTCTTATGTCTTATATTATTGTTGATGCTTAGTTTGCCCATTGTTTCCATTTTTATGCACTCATTGTGGTTCGCCCGCTCCTTACTTTTTTCCACAATTGTTTTTCTGATGGGGCCAGGTTAGCCTCCCTCTTTCTTGTACTGTTCTCTACCTCTCTTTATATTAGCTTGCCTGGCACATGCTTTGCCTTCCACCTTTCCACATAGTTAGGTCTCTGCTGTGCGGGACTGCCTGGAGACTTGTGCTCCCTCCTAATAGCCCTGTTGAGGGCATTCTTTCTGCTCTTTACTGTATGTACTTTCCTTCTGTTACTTTGTTCTTCTCTGTTTGTCTCCCCGTTTATCTCCTTGCTTACCCTTACGTCTCCTTGCCTCTCCTCCCTTGCTGAGTAATCTCCCTCTCCCCCTCCCTCCATCTGCCCCTATAGCGAACATCAGTGTCTCGTCCTTTATTGTCAAGGGGTTAAACACTCCCAAAAAGCGCTCCCAGGTCTTCTATGATGCTCACAAGCATAGAGTACACATTCTATGCCTGCAGGAAACGCATTTTCTTGCAGCGCGTATGCCCGTCATAAAGAACCGCTACATTCCCCTATGGACGCATTGTAGTAGTGCCCAGAGTAAGACCAAGGGGGTGGCTATCTTCTTCCATAGAAGTCTACCGGTCAAGGTCTTGGACTCCCAGGTGGACAAAGATGCTAGATTCCTTTTTCTTAATTGTGAACTATATGGTACAAGATACACTATAGCTAACTTATACTCCCCCAACGCCAATCAGGTCCCTTTTCTTGTGTCTACATTACACGCCCTCCAAGCTTTTGCCCGAGGCCGCCTCATTTTATGTGGCGATTTCAACCTAGCCTTGAACCCACTCCTTGATACCTCTTCTGGTAAGTCACAGGTCCCATACAGGTGCCTTAAACAAAATCTGTAAGCTTCTCCACTCGATGCTGTTGTGTGACTCTTGGCGTCTTCTCCATCCTGCTGACAGAGACTTTACTTTTTATTCACACCCACATAATTCCTACAGCAGGATAGACTGTCTATCTCTCACTCGCTACTGTCCCAGTTCTCTGAGGCCAAGATAGGTTCAGCCTCTCTCTGATCATTCTCCCATTTCCAGTTCCCTCAAACTCCTCCCTCCCGGAGGCTGAATGAATCGCTTCTGCTTGATGCTCAATGCTTGGCCGAACACAAATTAACTGTCTCCAATTTTGTGATGGATCACTCAAATGACAACTACTCCCCCTTGTTAAATATTATTTGACTGCAATATTCCTGACCTATTAGTGTTAAGTCTATTCTGCTGACAAAACTCTTGTATCTTATGGTACATGGGTGTGGTTAGGGTATACTATTCTAGTATTGTCCAAATACAGTAGTAGAAAGTATAAGGATGGTGGGAAACACCCCCTCTCATGAATATAAATGATTGACAGACACACGTCTGGGTCTCTATCTTTCGGTGTCTCTCTCTTCCGACCTGTCTTACTTCCTCTGACACCTTGGAAGGATGGCAGAATTGTCCTAAAGAAGACCAACACACATTGATGAATAAGCATGAACCAAGATGTCTGCAAGAGAACCATCTTGAAGAAACCTAACTCTGAACTTCTCCTATGATGTAAGACATTGACTGAAATTTCTGTTATGCTGGAAGGTTTCCATGTATCTGTATTTTACAATTAACAGGATATTATTTTACACCCCTATGCAATGGGAAGCTCTTAAATGTGTCCTTCGAGGACACCAGGGGATTTTCCTGGCTAGGCCGCATCAGCCTGCTGAAAATGAACATACTCCCCAGGCTCTTATATCTTTTCCAAACTATCCCCATTGCTATGCCCAAAGCCTTCTTTACCACACTTCAGAAGACATTCACTAAATATATCTGGGCTTCGAAGTACCCTTGCGTCGTGAAGCGCACTCTTCTTAAGCCCAAACAGGGAGGGAGGGGGGGGGCGGGCTTGGCTGTACCGGATTGCCTTGCTAACTACCTGGCTGCGACCACAGCTTGTGTTCTTGACTGGCAACATGCCGCCCACTCAAAGCTCTGGATTGCCCTGGAGAGGTCTCTGAGCCCACTCCCTCTCACCGCTCTGCCCTGGCTCCATAGACGCTTCTGGTCGGATAGCTCTACTCAATCTTTTCTCTATGTCACTTGTCATGTGCTTAGGACCTGTCGACTCTACAGCACTGTTAGACGTCTGTTCAAAAATTACGGCCCTATGACTCCTATCTCGGGCAATCCAGACTTCCCCACGGCCCTACGCTCTGCCTTTCTCTCTCACACCCCAGGTTCACCACTACTCCGCTTTCATCAGGTGCTCTCGACTTCCTTTCTCCTATCTCTCTGCTTCCTTTAGCTGCCGTTATTACCGCCTCCCATTGGCAGTACACTCAACTGCCCCACTTTTACACCTCCATTAAGAACTCACACGATCTACATAGGACACTATTACCATTTGAACGTCTCTGCATATCCTCAGTGGTTCCATCATGTGCTCTCACTAGTCTATAACATGTTACTGGAGGAGTCCTAAAGAGACTGTTACTAAAGAGGAGTAAGGCTATGCTGATATTTGCACCAGAATATTAGCTTTCAAAGCTCTGAACAGAAAATGAAGACAGTTCTATCTAGTAGAAGGAAAGAAGGGACTGCTGGTCTATGCATATCATGCACGAGTGAACTCTGAAAGTTCACATACTGGTTCTCCCATTTCAGCCAGTAAAGGTCACAGGAGTATAGGTCAGCATTCATGCAACTGTACAGTAGGGGAACTACGCAAGGACAGTGTGTTAAACTAGGTCAGCCATGATAAATATAGAAACCATCTCAGACTCTTCACTTGACCTTCAGCAAAATGTCAGGAGGTCATAAACCTAACAGATTGGATCAGGTTTAATAATCTAGGTACTAGCTTGGACCCTACATTTAGGATAAAATAAAGAGGCGAGACAGATGCCTGCAGCTATTCTGAACGCAGACATGCAAGACAAACTGGTTCTTAAAACAGATATTTTGGGAGAGTAGAATATTTGTCTGTAGGGGAGAGATGGATTTGGCTGAAAGCAGTCTCTGCAAAGTCTCACCTTATTCCCAGCAGCATCTTTGCCCTTTCCCTCTTCCTCCACATGGAATCTCAAGTTTTCCAGAAGAATGATGGTCCCAGGGGCTGGATCTGCACATGTCGCCTCGACTTCTGCCCCCACACAGTCTTTCAGGAACACTACATTCCTGTACAATGAATGTATGAAAGGATAGGTTCTCTGAGAGCAGGATATGGTAGAAAGGGGAGAAACTGAGCTCAGATATATAGGTTTATATCAATTGGACAGGATTGCAGAGTACAAAATTAAATAAAGCCCTGAGGGGACTCCTAGGAGAGACAATGAGAGTCCCAGTTTCCCTGCCCACAAGCAGTGAGGGACAGAGTGTACAGACACTGAAACTGGGAGAATCAGTCTCAATAAGGTCATTAGTACGTTATATACATCTACATGGAATAAAAGCAGTGTTACTGGACCACAGGATGGCAAGTTTTTTTTTCTAAAAGGTTAAATAAACCATTACCTATTCAAAAGTGACTTCAGCTCCACAGCTACTGGTGCCAGGGAGTACTTATCGGGCATGGGAACGCCATCTGGTCTGCCAAGGTGGCTCATCAGAACAACTGATTTAGCACCATGGTCTAAGCAGTGCTGGATACTGGGGAGCGCAGCCTTAATCCTGGAGATCAGTGATAGATAGAAAGCAGACCATAACCATCAGCAGTTTAGCAAACCAGGAAAATGTCCAAAATCAGTTACTACAATTGTGCTTAAATACATAATCCCAGCTTTTCAATTAGCTAGACAGAATATGCAATGGCAGGGAACACAGCTAACAATTGTGCGCTAATGTCATCTGTGCCCAGGAACACATAACCATCCAAGCACCTAAGGTCCATTATGGTAGGTCTATATGATGACTGGATACTTTTTAAACAAGTTACTGGAACTACTGGCTTTGATGGTGGATTGCCTGGCTGGGCAGGAGCCAGGTGGCCTGATAAGCTGACCAGCTGTTCACAGATGACAGGCTTCCAGCACAACCCACAAGAGGCTGGGAACGAGTATTGACTGAAGACTCCCCGTACTATCATCACAGATTCTATTCACTTAAGCAAACCAGGAAAAAGTCAAATCTATAAAACAAAAAACATTAATGTAAAGACTTTCAAGCATAAACCTGTCTTACCCCAACATAAATCAATGGTGTTGCGTCTGTCAGGATTCATTGCTTTCCATTTCAAAACATTATAAGCATAAGCCACGGTGCTAGTAGGAACAAGGATGTAAGCGGTACATTTACCTTAACAGAAATCGGCCAGTTTCAGAAGGACCAGCCTGAAACTGGAACTCATAGGAACGTATACCACAATAGATACCTTTATTTTAACCAGGCAAACCGAGTCAAAAGGATTCAACTTTGGTCTTTGACTTGCTTTTGGTCTTTTCTTCGCTCCATAGATTTACAGGAGTTGACTATCTGTCCACCACAAATCAAACTGACAGAAAGCAGGTCAAGCCGAGTCCAAAGTTGGCTCCTATGAACGCCATCTGATCCATTAAAGTGAAGGAATCCATTTTGGTATACGTCTGTTTGCACCATGCAAACTTATAACCTCAACTGAAGCTCCAGCATCGGGCTAAAACAAGGTGTGTTCTTGAATGAACGGTCACTGAGAAGCCAAATATGGAGTCACAACCAACTTGGTGGAACTTCCTGTTGCCTAATGTTTAGTTGTGGAAGATGCTTTCTATAAAAGTGGCAAGTTCTCTTTACTGGATCTTCATGTCAAAACCAGAACAGAAGATCTTTAGGAGGAACAGTTGGACGACATGTTGGACATACTGTATAGGCAATTACATTGTAAAAACAATGGAATGCACGTACTAAAGTTTCAATTTACCCAACAGAGCACCTTGGAGGTGCCGAAAGGAGATATGGTGACATGGAGTCACTGAAGCATCAGCTTACCTTTGGTTGTTAGTAATCTGGTTATTTTTCATAGGAACATTGAAGTCAACTCTAGAGAGAAAAATAGAAAAAAAAAAAAAAGTTACCAAAAGAGTTTACATTCAGGCATCTTGCTTCCCAGCAATGCATATTATTCAAAGAAAACACCTAATGTTTAGGTCTATAGATTTCTGGAATGAATAAAAAAAAAAAATAAATAATTGTGAAACTATGTGATATAGTATGTTACAGGTAAAACTACACAACCTCTAAAGATCGGGTTCACCCACTATATAACCATCACCGGACACAACTTAATCCCAAAAGAGTGCCAGAGTATTTGTAGTTGCCTGTAAGAAAGTTGACAAAACAGATTCCCCTGGTGCACTTTGCAGGCCTGTTTTCATATCCATTCAATTATTATCTTTGCATTGTCTTATCAGTTTGTGGCCAAAAAGGTAGATTTCTGCTAGCATTATTGGTTTGGGGGGCATTCTGTACCTGACAGACTCTTTAAATGCAGTCATACATGCAACTGGTCTGGTGCTACAGCCTTTTTATACATAAGAGCTGTACTTTATTCTGCTGTTTTTGGGAACCAGTAAATAAGCCCCTTGACAGACATGAGCTGTGATACCTATATGTAAGGAGTGTGAAAACTGAGGCGAGTGAATGGTTACAGCAGTGACCTGAATAATGTATGTGACATTATTGCTGCAGGACTGATCCATTCCCCCCTCCCCCCATTGCATTTAAAGTGCAAGTTGTTTTTTTTTAATCTTACTTTTATATTACTATTTCCTGCTCTCAAAACCCCAGATAACCCCTTTAAGAGCAGCATCCTGCAACTACATTTGTAACCCAGGATCAGTAAAACATATGAATGCAATACACCTGAAAAGTTGCCAAATCTCAAAGCTTATGCTTGCCTAGTTAAATACTAACTCCAGTATGATACTATGAAGAATCCAGACATGCTGCCCCAACATGTAATACAAATATAATTATTCACCAGGTAGCCATTTTGTTGCCTAGTAATAGGTTATTAACAATGCCCAGGCTTGTGCTAGAGTTAAGAGTTAGTTCCAGTTAATATACAGACAAGTCTTCAATACGCTGAATGGTGACTCAGCTCCTACAACGGAAGTTGGGTCTTTTTGGCAAAGTTACAGCAAGAAAAGGGGAGAGGCTTTTAAAAAAAAAAAAAAAAAAAAAAAAAGGTGTAACATAGTGAAGTCTGCCGGGATACCTAGGACAAGCACTGTATTGTGTACTTTGTACACAGGACAACCTGCACACAGAATGGGCCACTATACGTCAGGAATATACCACTGCACCAAGTGAACAAAACAGTTTTATAGGAACCAGCAATTACAGAACAGCTTTATTGCTTATAGCACTCTTGAATAATGAACACTGTGCTAGGTTGTTATGGGTAAGGTCACATGCACACAACTGGGTGTGCAGGCCGAGGCTCCTTCGATGATCATAGAGCAGGTCCTATGCCGCTCCGTGACATTGGAATGGAGCTCCCCATTGAAGTCAATGAAGGACAGAAGCCATGCGGATGTCAGAGTGCATTCAGCTATGAAGTCCCACCCCTTGGCATGCATGCTCTGTCGTTTTTGTACAAAGTTAGCTTATAAATCCGTTAAATAGGTAATAAATATGTTAAAGGAATCCTGAACATGGCAAATGACTTGCTAGCAATATCTCAGAGCAGAATGATATATTATTTTTTGTGGAAAAAGATTCAGCATCACTTGTAACTTATTGATTGAAATGCCTGTTCTTTGTAGGCTTAGGAGTCCAGTGGGCAGTACTACTCCATGACTGGACATAAGCTAATACAGGGAAAACCACTGTTGATTAGGACAACCCACTGGAGACCCAAATATAGAAAGAACAAAGATTTCAATCAGTAGAATCTGCAGGCAGCATGTTATAGAACAGGAGGAACTGAGCAGATATTATATATATATATATATATATATATATATACACACACACACACACACACACACACACACACACACACATATACAGTACAGACCAAAAGTTTGGACACACCTTCTCATTCCAAGAGTTTTCTGTATTTTCATGACTATAAAAATTCTAGATTCACACTGAAGGCATCAAAACTATGAATTAACACATGTGGAATTATATACTTAACAAAAAAGTGTGAAACAACTGAAAATATGTCTTATATTCTAGGTTCTTCAAAGTAGCCACCTTTTGCTTTGATTACTGCTTTGCACACTCTTGGCATTCTCTTGATGAGCTTCAAGAGGTAGTCACCTGAAATGGTTTTCACTTCACAGGTGTGCCCTGTCAGGTTTAATAAGTGGGATTTCTCGCCTTATAAATGGGGTTGGGACCATCAGTTGTGTTGTTCAGAAGTCAGGTGGATACACAGCTGATAGTCCTACTGAATGGAGTGTTAGAATTTGTATTATGGCAAGAAAAAAGCAGCTAAGTAAAGAAAAACGAGTGGCCATCATTACTTTAAGAAACGAAGGTCAGTCAGTCCGAAAAATTGGGAAAACTTTGAAAGTGCCCCCAAGTGCAGTGGCCAAAACCATCAAGCGCTACAAAGAAACTGGCTCACATGAGGACTGCCCCAGGAAAGGAAGACCAAGAGTCACCTCTGCTGCGGAGGATAAGTTCATCCGAGTCACCAGCCTCAGAAATCGCAGGTTAACAGCAGCTCAGATTAGAGACCAGGTCAATGCCACACAGAGTTCTAGCAGCAGACACATCTCTACAACAACTGTTAAGAGGAGACTGTGTGCAGCAGGCCTTCATGGTAAAATAGCTGCTAGGAAACCACTACTAAGGACAGGCAACAAGCAGAAGAGACTTGTTTGGGCTAAAGAACACAAGGAATGGACATTAGACCTGTGGAAATCTGTGCTTTGGTCTGATGAGGCCAAATTTGAGATCTTTGGTTCCAACCACCGTGTCTTTGTGCGACACAGAAAAGTTGAACGAATGGACTCTACATGCCTGGTTCCCACCGTGAAGCATGGAGGAGGAGGTGTGATGGTGTGGGGGTGCTTTGCTGGTGACACTGTTGGGGATTTATTCAAAATTGAAGGAATACTGAACCAGCATGGTTACCACAGCATCTTGCAGCGGCAGGCTATTCCATCCGGTTTGCGTTTAGTTGGACCATCATTTATTTTTCAACAGGACAATGACCCCAAACACACCTCCAGACTGTGTAAGGGCTATTTGACCAAGAAGGAGAGTGATGGGGTGCTACGCCAGATGACCTGGCCTCAACAGTCACCAGACCTGAACCCAATCGAGATGGTTTGTGGTGAGCTGGACCGCAGAGTGAAGGCAAAAGGGCCAACAAGTGCTAAGCATCTCTGGGAACTCCTTCAAGACTGTTGGAAGACCATTTCAGGTGACTACCTCTTGAAGCTCATTAAGAGAATGCCAAGAGTGTGCAAAGCAGTAATCAAAGCAAAAGGTGGCTACTTTGAAGAACCTAGAATATAAGACATATTTTCAGTTGTTTCACACTTTTTTTGTTAAGTATATAATTCCACATGTGTTAATACATAGTTTTGATACCTTCAGTGCGAATCTACAATTTTTATAATCATGAAAATACAGAAAACTCTTGGAATGAGAAGGTGTGTCCAAACATTTGGTCTGTACTGTATATATAGTTTTATAGGAAAATATTTAGCATAATTTTGTATTGTATTCGTTTATTCCTCCACTGATATTGGGCTTTGGAGTCCAGTGGGTGGTCCTATTAGTGACAGATATATCACTGTATGCACAATGATATAGGGAATGCCATCAATAAGTAGGACCACCTACTGGACTCAACCCAGAATGAATAAATAAGAAGTTATCATTTTGCTCAAACCCTCCTGTGCTATAATATGCTACCTGCACTGCATTTTCAACATGACAGGTCCCTTTTAAAGTATCATGAGGTTTCTGAAACTACCTAACTGCAGTTCATTGTGACACCAGTGTTTCCTGTTGAAGGTTATATGCAACCTACACATTGCATTACACATGTATGGAAAGGCACATGTTAAACCAAGCCTCACATTCACCCCTCCTGCCATCCCCCACAGGGCTATTTTAGTCTTCAGAAAGATGCCAGGCAGAATTGTCTTGCCCTTCTTGACACCAGTGTACATCTGCGGGGTCATGCTTGCATGCTCTACTATGAGAATGAGAGCATTCATGAATACTACTTGCCATGAAAATTCTATTATATAAATCTAAAAAATAAACTAAGCCTTTTAGAATAACAGACCCTGTATAAATGAATAAAAAAAAAAGATATTATGAGAAGTACATAGGCCCAAACCTGGAACAATCCAGGTTCAATTCCATGAAATCCCTGTGACACAATGAAACACGACCACTAGCAATATAAAATATTTATATTATTATATATTTATTTTTAATCACATATTTAGCTGAAAGAATGAAGCTGTTGGATTTTTTTGGTTGGGGCCTTCATACTAGGAGATCGATTCTCTCCCTGCCTCGCTCTCCATTGATGCAGTACTACCAATAATAGCATTTCCCATGAGATGCTTTGACGTCTCCATTGACCTTCATTCTGCCCTTCACAGGAAGAAACATCATATGAAGGGGAGAGAAGAGCAGCCACACAGATGCAGCCGTCCTCCATATTTGATGTGGCACATTGTGCAGTTGCTCTGTATCGACATCTTTAGGACCACAAGACTCCTCAATACAGGAATTGGAGACCCATAAAAATCTAAATCAGTGCCCTACTGCAGAATTCTACCAGGCCAAATAAGCAGCAATGTAATAGTCTGAATGTTATACTTTTTATTTGGGATATATTACAACCATACCTGTCCCCATAAACATGCAGTGCAGTCTGCGGGCAGAATGTTATAGAGCAGGAGGAGCTGAATAGACTGATTATATAAATCATATGAAAAATTTGGGCCCCCCCCTTATTCTTATTCTTTTTTTCCCAAAATTTTGGTGGTGGCGCCCCCCCCATTTATTTATTAATAATACAATAAATTTTAAAAAAAAAAAAAAAACCACAAAAAAAAAAACCCCCCCCAAAAAACCCCCCCCCCCTCCCCCCCCTCCCCAAAACATCCCCCCCCCCCCCCCCCATCCCTCCCCCCCCCCCCCCCCCCCCCCCCCCCCCCCCCCCCCCCCCCCCCCCCCCCCCCCCCCCCCCCCCCCCCCCCCCCCCCCCCCCCCCCCCCCCCCCCCCCCCCCCCCCCCCCCCCCCCCCCCCCCCCCCCCCCCCCCCCCCCCCCCCCCCCCCCCCCCCCCCCCCCCCCCTACATAGTAGTTAGTTAGAAACGTTCCATTAGAACCTGTCATTTAATGAAACCTCTGTTCATTCTGGGTGATGAGTGATGGACAGTATTCCCTGTGAACATACACAGTTGTTAACCACCAAGTAGGACCACCCACTGGACTCTTTGTGACCAGAATGAGCCAAGATATAAATGAATAAAGTTATATAGCTTTGTTGTATACATTCCAGTATATCAAATCGGCTCAGCAATCTGGTTCTATAACATGTCTGTAGATTGGACTCCAATACAGCAGTACTATAGGGTTGCAAAAAGCAATGCTGGCATCCAAGTTACCCATTGCCACCTTAAAACGCATTTCAGCAGCAGAAATTTCTGCAACAAGTCTGCTGTGTGTGAATTCAGCTATATACTTAGGCCTTGGCTACACTGCAATTTTGGCCATAGACCAAAGATCACCAGGTCACCTGCAAGTTCTTCATTAATATAAGTGAATG
Source organism: Leptodactylus fallax (assembly GCA_947044405.1). Taxonomy (NCBI): domain Eukaryota; kingdom Metazoa; phylum Chordata; class Amphibia; order Anura; family Leptodactylidae; genus Leptodactylus; species Leptodactylus fallax. The sequence continues at coordinate 32,112 of CAMRHE010001327.1, forward strand.
AAGTCACATTGCCACCCCCAGGATGCTAAGACAGCAAATCTATTCACTTACATTAGTGAAGAAGTCATAATTTTTGGTTGCCTGACCACAGCCACAACCACCGTGTAGCCCCAGCCTAAGGTGTCAGCGTTGTAGTATGCACTTGCAGAATGAATGGCTGTGGGATGTAGTAAATGTAAAACAATCATGACTGCTTGAGAAACCATCTGCCTGTCACCAGCAATGAATCATGAAGACATCTCCAACAGCCTTAAAATCTTTAACCTCTCCTGTGCAGCCATAGAATATAATATAAAGCTGGTAAACAAAGCAGTGTCCACCAGATCAGGTATGACATGGAGCTAAGACCTTCTGATCCAATCATTTCATGGAAATCTAGGAAATGACATTCTGTAACTTCTCCATTTACACTGATCATGTCAGAAATATTAGAAACTGGGGCAAAGACGTCTTCTGATAAAAGCCCATTCACACACAACGGTTAATTCAGAGGAGAAGAGAAATCTGCAGAATCTAGGAGTGGTTATTTACATGAATGTAGTATATAGAAGCAATCCTGCTATCTAGATCTCAGATATGGATGGAGTAGTCACACCCACATAAGCAGTAAAGCCGCACTGCCATTCACACTTTACCATCGCAGGCCTCCTGTGGCGCCCTGCTCACCTCATCACCACCCTCTTCCCCTTCACGTCCACCTTATCCAGGGTCAGCTTGGTAGACAGAGACATGTTTGCAGCAGGTCCACTCAGCTCGCAAATGGCAACCAGGGAACGCAGTGCAGGTCACCTTAACAGAACGCAAGCTCCACCTCCAGTCATCGCTCATTGGTTCAAAAAGCAGGACGGGCCGATTTACCGCTCCGCCATTGGAAGATATGGCTGTCAGCTGTCACGGTAAACACGCCCACTCAGCCCGCTACAAGGGCGGGATCAAAGGAGAGTGACAAGCCGGTGAGTCAATGCGGAGTCGGAGTCGCCATGAGCAGGTCACGTCTGGCACGTCGGATTAATAACCGCACTGAAAGAAAATGTTTAGTGAATTTCCGGAGGGTTATGACTAAATACTATACTCTGTAAGGACCTGGCCAGCCCAGTGTGAGCTGTCTATTTCCCCTTACTGGTAAGAACCTTTATGCCCCCTAGTGGTCAGGTCCTGAACTGAAGTAGTATTTAGCCAGCTCATACCGGTAGTAAATTGGCTAAATCTCCTACTCCGTAAGGAACAGGTCCTTACCAGTGACATTATGTAGCCAACTCTATGTGAGCCATCTATTACCCATCATTTGTAGGGACCATTTCTGCCCCTTTTGGTCAGGTCCTAAACTCTTATAGTATTTAGCTGCTTCATAGTGACTTGGCTAAATCCCAGTCTCTGTAAGGACCTTTTTAATATCTTGGTTCCAGCTTCAGCTGTTTCTAAATCTCACAATAAAGTGATGACATTAGATAATAAGACACCTTTTATCTTTATTATTTCCAAAAATTGTTTTAAATAAACAATAAAACATGGAAAAATATTTCTCAGCATACCGTGTGCCTATTACTTTTCCATATACTTACAAGGTTTCATACTGGTGAGGTCCTTTTCTGTGATAGCATATACCCGACTCACACTAAACTGGCTATTTACTATACTCCACAAGGACCTTTTCCATGTATCATATACTTACAAGGTTTCATACTGGTGAAGTCCTTTCCAGTGTTGGGATTTATTTCACAATAGGCAAATGAGCAGTCTGGAGCACAGAGGGTGGCTCTTTTGCTCCAAATTGCTACACCCTACACTCCTCTAATACACCCTCCTCCCCCTGCCCTCTCCCTTCTCTGGGCAACAGAGCCAGGAAGCTGTGCCGAAATCTTACCTGGCCTTGTTTTTTTGCATTCGCACCAGAAGCATAGCAGTTTGGTGCAATGGAGCCGCCCTCAGTGCTCCAGATTGCTCATTTGTATATTGTGGAATTAATCAGTAACTTAGCAACAGAGATGCAAATTTTCTTGGGAGAAAAGGAGGGGAATCTGACATGACTGAGTCACTGGTTTTATATGCTTCTCCCTGGTGACAGACTGCCTTTAAATGACACCATTAAAAAATACAATTCACTTGCAGCATATGGAGAGATCCGTGAGAACTATAATATAATAAATAAATAAAAAAATTGTAATTTTTTTTTTCCAAATTTTGATCAAATTTCCTATTTTTATTATAAATAAATCCAAAAATATTGATAAACTTTGGTGAAACATGGAGAAATTTGGGTAAATGTATTAACACTGAAAAGCTCAGATGACAGAGGTTGGGGGATTGTCATAAAATGTGAAGACACTGGAAGTTTACTAATATATTTGGAAAAACCTGGAGGGTATTGCAGTCATTCTAGCGAGCAGTTGGAGAAGATGTCAGGTGTCAGTTACTCCAGAATACTGGTATAAGTAATACTGGGCCCCTTCTCACTTGCTCCCACCATCTTTTTAAAAAAGTGTCATGAAAGGGTGACAAAAAATAATTAAAATGATGCAGTTTTGGGTGTAAATTGCTCATTTTCCACCCACCTTTTCCATGATCTGCAACTATAAATACACACACACACACGCGGACAAAATTGTTGGTACCCCTCGTTTAATGACACAAAAACCCACAATGGTCACAGAAATAACTTGACTGACAAAAGTAATAATATATAAAACTACATGTTAACAAGCCACAAAGCTTCTGGGAGAATGTCCTATGGACAGATGAGACAAAAATCAAAATTTTTGGAAAGGCACATCAGCTCTATGTTCACAGATGGAAAAATGAAGCATATCTTGAAAAGAACACTGTCCCTACTATGAAACATGGAGGAGGCTCTGTTATGTTATGGGGCTGCTTTGCTGAAACTGGCACAGGGTGTCTTGAATCTGTGCAGGGTATAATGAAATCTCAAGACTATCAAGGGATTCTAGAGAGAAATGTGCTGCCCAGCGTCGGAAAGCTTGGTCTCAGAAGCAGGTCATGGGTCTTGCAACAGGATAATGACTCAAAACACTCAGCTAAAAACACCCAAGAATAGCTAAGAGGAAAACATTGGACTATTCTGAAGTGGCCTTCTATGAGCCCTGACCTAAATCCTATTGAGCACCTTTGGTAGGAGTTGAAACATGCCGTCTGGAAAAGGCACCCTTCAAACCCGAGACAACTGGAGCAGTTTGCTCATGAGGAGTAGCCAAAATACCTGTTGAGAGGTGCGGAAGTCTCATTGACAGTTACAGGAATCCTTTGATTGCAGTGATTGCCTCAAAAGGTTGTGCAACAAAATATTAAGTTAAGGGTACCATCATTTCTGTCCAGGCCTGTTTCATGAGTTTTCTTTTTTTAAAAATTCTGTTGAAGAATGGTTGAAAAGCAGTGTCTGACTTTCATTTGTTCATTTTCATAGAACTTTTATACAGACTTGGACAAAATTGTTGGTACCCCTCGTTTAATGAAAGAAAAACCCACAATGATCACAGAAATAACTTGAATCTGACAAAACAGGGGCATAACTACCGGAGTAGCAGCGGTAGTAGCTGCCACAGGGCCCCGATGCTTTTTTTTTTTTTTTTTTTTTAATAGGCCGTTACCTGCTGGAGTAACCCCAGCAGGTAACAGGCCCTATATGCTTACCAATCCCCGCTCCTGCTCACGCCCGCCTGCGCTTCCGATTCTGCGGAAGTGCCTGTGCGCAGTAGCAGGGATCGGTAGGTAAGGCCGCGGGCCGATCCCCACAATCACTGCTATCATTATACTCCGGGTTCTTTTCAGACCCCGGAGTATAATAATCGGAGAACCAGCAGAGGTGAGGGAACATAAAAAACAATGTACTTACCTCTCCTACGATTCTCCAGGCTTCGGGCCTGTTTGGTGACGTCCCAGACGTCAGCCGACATCATTTTGCGTCGCAACGCCGGCCCGCACCACGTGACACCGGCCTGGTCCAACATTGAAGAAGGCCGAAGTAGCAGGGAGCGAGGAACAGGTAAGTAGCATTGTTTTTTTTTTTTTTATGTTTCTATCCTCCCCTGGGTCTCCGATCATTATACTTTGGGGTCTGAAAAGACCCCAGAGTATAATTGTTCATGGGTGCTGCCCCCAATCGTGAAAGTGGAGAGGGGCAGCGCTGATGTCAGGACATTGCTATGATAATAATAGTATATCAGTAAGTCTTATCTATTTCAATTTTAAACAACATTTTTATCTGCCTAGACGATGTCTGTAACTTATTTCATATAGTAATATGTGGGGGATTTATCAAGGCTTTTTCACCAGAAATTTGTGTAAAAAAAGTTACTTTAGTCCATGGCCAATTTAGCACTCAGGCTAGGTTCACATCTGTACACGGGTCTCCGTCGTTCAGGTCCCCCAGGAACTCTGAACAACAGAGAACCAAAACTCTAAACCAGCAGTTACCCGTGGACTTTTCACTATGCTGATTTTCGGTGGTTTCTGCAGCAGAATCTGCAATGGAGACTCTGGCACAGATGTGATCCTAGCCTCACCAGTTTGTTAAAAGCGTGCAGGGCTCAGGTGAGGAGGCATGGCTTCTGGTGGTCCAGCAGATTTACTATAAATGACACCATAAGCTGATGTGAATTATAGAGCAAATCTACACCATCTCATACATGGCAGAAATTTCCTGTCACTAGATGCAGCAAATTTATTTAAAGGCCTCTCTCTTAGTAATCTAATATGGAAATATGACAGATTCACTTTATAATGGATCATAATAGATTGTTACAGATGTTATTGGTCCATCAGGTTATTTTTCTTAAAGTAAATTATTATATAGACTATAAGACTATCAGAAGAATCAGACACGTTATAGAACTGAAATAAATGCAAGTATTCCCATAGCCCTAATAGTAAAGCTTGTTCCTTCTTGTATTTAGATGTAAAGTTGTTCTGGATATTTTAGAAGATATTGATGAAATAGATAAAATTGATTTAATGTTTTTTTCTGTTGTTTTGTAGACGATGAGCACTTCAAGTCATTCCTAGAGAGGGACAGCTGTTATAGGATCTCCAACAAGGTATTTGAGGGAAAGAATAGAAAATCTTCTAAGTTTCTTTACACCATGACCTGCTCTCATAATAGTCATTAAAAGATGCTATACAGTCAGTTTTAACCAGTGAATACAGGAATATACCAAGAACATACACATGTACTGTATAATATGTATATAACAAATCTATTACTAACTTCCAACTCCGCTTCTCATCCCACTAGTATCTCCCGGCCATGGTCTTCACCTTCTTCAGAAGAGCAAAACTCCATATTGAGGAATATCGGATTTATTTCTTAGCATGTCTAAGTTTCTTTTATTATTATTATTATTATATTATGTAACCCAGTTACAACAAGTAGTGGGTCGGACTACGATAGACTGCAGCAGTCACATGTGTCAGAACATCATTGCTGGAGCAGTAAGTAGAGAACAGCAGTGACTGTGCATTATCAGTACGGGAGCAGCCAGGAATTGATTTGGTATCTCCATTTATTATTTTATACCATCAGTTTTAAAGAAAAATGTATTGACAGAGCAACTCTTGATATCAATGATATCATCACTTTGCTATGATTATTTGGTTTAATTTTTTTTTCTTCCAGGTTTTTAGCCAAGCAATTTGAGGAAGACCTGTTCTACTGACGGGAGATCTACGGCTGGGCCCCTGGATGGACGAGGACTATGCAGTAGGATCAGCTGCTGTTTCAAAGGGACCTGCTGCTCATCAGGATGGACTTCAGAGCTTGGATAGACCAGGCCATCCGCGATCTGGTTAATAACATATAGTCCAGCAGTAATCTATAAACTTTGATTAAAAGTCTGTGATGAGTATAATAATTTATATAACGTTTTTATTCTAGATTATAGCCCAAGACTCCGACCATTGGGCATGGCAGAGAGTAAGGAAGAAACATCACAGCTGGGCCATTCGCTGGTTTAGATGGAAAAATGGAGAGTGCGTCATGAGAGGCCTTTGGATCATCCCTGCACGCTGTTCTCTATGCAAGACCGATCTCCATCCCTGCAAGGAGTAAGAGGCTGAGATCAATCACCAGACAGACGCAGAGGAGGAACCTGGAACAGCAGATCCATAATCATCTCTGGTAAGTGCAACATGGGTGTAGGGCTGGGCTGACCTAAATTAAATTCACGATTAATGGTGATTATTTAGGTTACTCCCCTTTTCAAGTTCACCACTTTTACAGTATGCATATTAGCGTTGGACGAACCTCGTGAGATTTGTCTCAGGAGGTTTGCTGTGTGGTTTTGTTCGGGCCAAACAAAGGCTAACCAAAACTGCTCAGCAGCCCTCAGCGATCACTGACATCAGACAGGAGACCCGATTACAGCAAAGAGTTGCACCAGAGCCCAGAAGAGGCAAGAAAACAGGTTTTTTTTTTTTATGCTTTATCACCTCCCCTTGGCCTTCACTAATTGTACTGTGTCGTTAGAAGAGACCTCAGAATATATCTAATAATAGCACTTCTGATTCGGGCGTGTTCAGTCTGAAGGAAACTGCAGGTAGTACCTCGTAAATACTGTAATAACTGAGCCAAAATAACCAATGCGATCAAAATCATGTCGGTATTCCTCGATGTTTGGTTTCGCTATTTTTCAATTAATTGCCCAGTAGTACATGGGTGTGACAAAAGAGGTTCAAGTAAGATACAAAGTATTAATCTGAGAGGCCAAGATAGAGAACAGCTGGATAACAATGATTTGTTCATAAACTTTTCTCCTATCATTGCTAAAGAGATGTACTGCTGCCAAGATGGGGAACATAGCTGCCGGACCAACAAGCAGAAGAACAGTAAAGAAGGCACCATTTGATGAAGACAGAACTGCCGGCCCTTCAAGGAGAAGAATAACTAGTAGACAGATGGATGAAGAAAAAAATAAAAATATCCTTTATGGTCACATACACAAAAACACACTTCAGTGCACACATATGATCACTGTACACGGTCATTACACATGTTATAGAGATAACCTCCCTTAGTATGCCCAGAGGAAGGGCAGGACAGCGGCCATGGTTTCCCTGCAGGTTTCCTCCACTGGGCTTTTTTCCTGCCCTGAGTGTTGCTGAGTACTCTTTGTGAGTGATGGGAGGCAACCAGCACACACATACATATACACATATATATATATAACTTCTATAATAAACTTCACATTCTTTAGCTTTCTCTGCTGTGTCTCTGATTACTTCAATTTTTGTGTTTGGAAACAAATATTAAACTGTGGATGACGTGAAATTTGGGTGACTTCAATCCAGGGCCAGCTTCAGGTTTGTGTGGGCCTTTGGGCGACAGAGCCTCAGTGGGCCCTTTTTGGAGCAACTCATCTACAAAAAAAAACAAAAAAAAAACGAAATAAATAAACCTTCAGTTCAGGTACAAAATAAGCAAAATAAAATACAGCCTTAACTTCAGGCAAAACAGAAAGAAACAAAACCCTGCTAGTCTGAGCGCTAGACTAAACAGTAACAAAAACTAACTATATGTGTGCCTTACTTCCACCCACCACCCACACACCCACACACCCACACACCCCACCCCCACACACCCACACACCCACACACCCACACAAACAAATTAACACAGTTTGGTCTCACCAGACTCTCAGTGTTTTCAGGACAGACCCAGACACCTCCTCTTACTCCCAGAGCTCTGCAGCCTTTTATGGCCCATCAATGAGACTGGGACCTACACCTGGGCTGAGGCCTATTCAAGACCCGCCCTGGACCACACATATGTCAGAAATCTGGGGAAAATATAACGGGACTCCAGCACTCTGCCTGTCACCTTCTCACATAATATGTATTTATAGTGCCTCTGAAGCCTTTATACACAGCCCCTAGTGACTTATGTCAGTGGGTATATAAATGAAACATTTGAGGAAAGGATATGCCTGTCCAACCAAAGCAGAATCAGGTCATGTAGTCCCCCATATGTTGCAGCCAAGTATACGCAGATGTGAACCTAGCCTAAGTTCACATCTGTGCTGGAATCTCCAGAAACCACCGAAAATTGACAGGGACAACATGTCAATACTAGAAACTGGATCATCCCTTTAAAAAAGTGTTTTCTCAGAATTCCTATGGGAGCATACATAGATTTTATTTTAAGTTTCCCTACACTGACTTCAATGTGAGTTGAGCTTCAGTAGGCTTTAAGCACCAGAAACAGGCCCATACAGCTGATTGGTGTGGGGGTAACCAGTCAGTCCCTCCACCAATCAGATATTTATGGCCTAATGAAAGGATATGCCATAAAAACCTATATCCTGGACAACCTCTTTAAATTAGACAAGAAGCATCAAAAGATATGGACCAGATTTATTAAAATGGTCTAAATGAAAAACTGTCTTAGTTGCCCATAGTAACCAATCACAGCGAAGCTTTAATTTTGTATTGTGCTCCTGAAGAATGGAAGCTGTGCTGTGATTGGTTGGATAATAAAATAGTTTAAAAAAAAAGAAAAGGAAAACTTTTTTTTAAATATATATATAAATTCAAATCACCTCTTTCCCTAGATTTTAAATAAATAATTTCACCCAATTCTTAATTCTTTCCCAGTTTCCTAGTACCATAGAATATTCACAGAATATTAAATGGTACCACTACAAAGTATGATCTGTCCCGCAAACATTAAGCTCTCATTTGGCTCTGTAGACGGAAAAATAAAAAGTTCATGTGTTATGGAAGGCGGGGAGTCAAAAACGAAAATCGAAAAATAAAAAGGAAGGGGCTAATAAATCTTCCCTATCGACTTTTTATGACACTAAATAAATCTTTCTGTGTTGCCCATGCAACCATTCACTCTACATCTTCCATTTCTCCAGAGTACCATAGGAATTGTAAATTGTACAGTGACTAGTTGCTATGGGTAAGATGATTTTTAGTTTCACAATGTGCCCATATGTGTATCTAAGTGTCTAGAGCCCGTTATATAATGTTTTGATTTGTTTGTTTTGTTTTGATTAAAAAAATAAATAAATAAATAAATAATAATAATAATCTGGAATGACGTCAGAAGAACGCGGTCCTATTTTGGACTGATGTCGGCTTCCGTAGAAACTGGTTCCGTTTCCTTGTAAACAACGTAGAGAGTAGGTTTGAGGCATGCCGCCCGTACACCGCTCTCGGAGCCGAAGTCCGGTCTATGCGCGGAAACGGCATCATAGCAGCAGTAGCAGCACCGGTAGTAGTAGCAGTAGTGATAGATCCCCGGAGAAGAAGACCAGGAGATCCAGGTCCAGAGAGCGCGGTGTCAGCAATGGCCACCGCCGCAGCCGCTCCAGAGATCGCGCCTCGTCCAGCCGAGCATACCACAGCAAACAATGGGGCGACTACTACGAGAAGGGGAAGGAGGAGATGATGAGACAGAGGCAGGAAGCGTTCATAGCCAGGTGAGGAGGACACAAAAGCCCCCTGGTAATGGTAGGACCTGGTATCTACAGATAATGTGCACCATTACATGTAGTTTATGAGGTGGAGTGCAGTGCATGCGGGCTGTGGTCGCGCGCAGTGCATGCGGGTTGTGGGCGCGCGGTCACGCGCAGTGCATGCCTCAACTTTAGGACTGTATTGAGCATCGCATTGATGCACCCCTTAAATGGTGGTGTATGTTCACAAATGACAGGTGACATTTTTGCAACAATTCAATGTAAATCCATAATCAGTCACTAAAAATATTGAGGAATATTTATTAAGACTGGTATATCGTACGCCAGTCTTAATATAGGCCCTAATTTGCGCAGGGAACACATGATTTGTGAAGAGGCTGCAGCCTCTTCACAAAACAGGCGCACTTACCTGTGCCAGATTGGAGATCTACGCCAGTTAAGAACTGGGTAGATTTCCATTATAACTCATGCCAGAAAACTGGTGTGAGTTCTAATAAATATTTCGGACTAAGGCATCCCCACCTCACTCTGCTCATATTCACACAATATAGCGAGTGAGGTGCAGAATGGGGGTTGCGGCACACAGTTGGTGCGCCAGTTTTTGGCATATACAGATTGATAAATTCCTCCCGTTGAGTTTACCGTCTTCACATTATTTTATTTTTTGCTTTGTACAGGCGTCTCAATGAAAGAGAGAGGATTGGAGAATTGGGAGCTCCAGAAGTTTGGGGTTTTTCACCAAAAGTTCCAGAACCAGAGTAAGTTATTTGTATACCTTTATTTGTAAAAGGGTTTGCACTAATTATTACCTAATATATCACATATCTACACTGTGTTCCAAATTATTATGCAAAAAATGTTTAGGAGTGATAAGGTAAGAATTTTTTTGTTTGTCAGTTAAACTCATTGATGGTGATGTGTGTCAGGGCTCTTTATATCACTGAAAGCAATTGCAGACACCTGTGCTAATTAGTTTGGCAGGTGTGTCCAATTAAAGGCAAGACTACTTAAGAAGGCTGTCCCACATTATTAAGCAGCCTACATTTTCAGCCAAAATGGGGAAAAAAAAGGATGTGTCTGCTGCTGAGAAGCAACAAATTGTGGAGTGTTTAGGTCAAGGCATGACTACAATCAACATTGCCAAGACACTTCATCATGATCATCGCACAATCAAGAAGTATGTAGCTGATTCACAGCACACACGTGTGCGTGCTGATAAGGGAGAATTGAGGACTCTTTCCAACAGGCAATTACATCAGGTTAAAAGAGCAGCTTCAAAAATGCCTTGTCATAGCAGCAGACAAGTTTTTGAAGCTGCTGGTGCCTCCAACGTCCCCCCGAACAACAAGATGCAGGGTCCTTCAGAGGTTTGCAGCTGTGTGTAAGCCATCCTGTCGACCTCCTCTATCCACTGCACACAAGCAGAAACGGCTCCAGTGGGCCAAACAATACATGAAGATTGACTTCAAAACTGTTTTGTTCACCGATGAGTGCCGTGCAACGCTCGATGGTCCAGATGGATGGAGTGGAGGATGTCTTGTTGATGGACACCCCATGCAAACACGGCTACGGCGCCAACAAGGAGGAAGTGGAGTAATGTTTTGGGCTGGAATCATGGGGAGAGAGATTGTCGGCCCCTTTAGGATCTCTGAAGGGGTAAAGATGAACTCCATAATGTATGTGGAGTTTCTCAAACAGCACTTCCTGCCATGGTTCAAGAAGAAGAACCATGCATTCCGCAGAAAGATCATTTTCATGCATGATAATGCACCGTCTCATGCTGCAAATAACACATCTGCATCTCTGGCTGCTCTGGGCATAAAAGGGGACAAACTTATGGTGTGGCCCCCATGCTCCCCTGACCTCAACCCCACTGAGAACCTCTGGAGCATCATCAAAAGGAGTGTCTATGATGGGAGGCAGTTCACATCTAAGCAACAGCTCTGGGAGGGTATTCTGTCCTCATGCAAAACAATTGAAGCAGAAACCATCCATAAACTGACAAATTCAATGGACGAGAGAGTTCAGAAGCTTCTTTCGAACAAGGGGTCCTATGTGCAAATGTAACATCACCTCGAATAAAGTTTTGGCTTGAAAACTGCTTGATTTCAGTTTGTAATAACCTGCTAATGCTTATAATTTCACAATGACCATTTTTTTTGTTCTTAATAAAAATGAAAAGGTTGCAAATTCCGCTGTGCATAATAATTTAAAACATGCATTTTGAGTGTTTATTTTTTATTTAAATATACTGTTATCATAGGCAGTTTGTTCAAAAACCTTTCAATTATACTCGAATAGTTGATGACTGGAAAATTACAATGACTGCGATTCATATAGGTAATTTTGGAAAATATGAGAAAATATTATTTGCATAATAATTTGGAACACAGTGTATAGCATAGAATGTTAGATCACTGGACCCTCACCTCTGGGATTCCATTTACTAGTATGGTGTGCAACTAATGGTGTTAGTGGAGGAACCCCATTTTCCTTATAGGGATTTTTCCGTCTTTAACAGGAATCTGCCAACAGGAAACTAGATATCAAACGAGCCAAATTGCATTGTAGAAAATATTATGCTGAGCACTGTCATATCTGTACATAGTCCAAAAGATGCACTATTTTCTTGGAAAAGTGAGATGAGGCTCAAGTGCATATGTCATGTCAGAGCATACAAGGGTTGTGTATTCTGGTTTGAATACACTGGGGTCACAGGACTGCTGTTCCAATCAATTCACACTGGCCGGTTTTCCCATAGCAGTAAATGAAGAGGTGACGCTGCATGCTTCAAACCTTTGTAGCATATGCTGTGGCTATGCCATAAATAGTTATGGTAATACCCCTTTATGCTGGAAGTATTGATTTGTGTTTGGACTAGAAAATTTACATTTTGTTTTTCTTTTGTTGCAGCTCTGATGAGCACACGCCTGTAGAAGAGGAGGAAAAATGTAAAAAATCCAGCAGTTCAGATTCTTCTTCAGAAGGTAAGTAATCCTCACCATCCTCCTGAAGATCCAGGTTGTATGTATATGTTTAGATAAAATTATAATTTCTGTTTCTCTTTATTATATTTCAATGTCACTTTATAGAAGAAAAGAAGAAAAAAAAGAAAAAGAAAAGAAAGAAGAAGTCTTCTAAAAAAAAGCATAGAAAACACTCAGAAGACAGCGAAAGCAGTTCAGAAGAGTCAGAAAGCAGTGGTAAATATCACTTTTTCAATCTGCATGGTTGACATGATGTTGTAGTTATTACAACTTCGATTGCATGATGAAAAATGTAAATATACACCTAGATTTACCATGCCAGTGCTGTTAAGATTTTAGATCCTGCTTTTATTCTTATTCCATAATATATAAATGCAGGTCACTTTAAGATCAATGATGGACCAAACCAAACACTTTAGTGTAGACAAGGTAAAGTTTTTCTGCCAATCACAAAGCAACTCTAATTGCCGGTAAACAGCTGTACTCTTCCATGTCAAGCAACAGTACAGGTGCAGCCCAGTGATAATTCTCCCGAATGGATGTTCCCCGACCTCTTCAGACTGGTACTATGGATGTAGTGAATAGAGCGGTAGCCAGATATGCCCGGTTTTCTTCATTTACTATGGGAGTTCTGAAAAGAGCCAAGCAACAGGTGCTGCATAGATCGGAACATTGGTTATGGGACCCCCATTCTGGAAATAGATATGGATCCCACCCCTGTGACCCACATGTTTAAAATATCCTGTATATAGGTCATAAATGCCTGTGATGAGAATAATCCTTTAAGTTATTTTTTTATAAGTGAAGTTAAATTGGTGAAGAAGTAATGAACACTTGTAATATATATATTACTATCTATATATATATTATATTTTTTTTTTTTTGCTATATTCTCTTTTCTAAAATTTTACATACTTTTTTATTTTTTCACCCCCAAGATGAAGATGAAAAAAAGAAATCAAAGAAAAAGAAGAAGAAACACAGAAAGTAAGTTTTATGTTGTGATCACGTGATTGTGTTATGGTTATGTTAAAGGGGTTTGCATCCTGCTGGAACCCCTGCTGATCATAACAAAGGGTTTACTTTGTCCCTTTTCCCTGCAGACAATTGGCTATACATGAATAGTCACACTCTATTGTCGTTTCTTGGACATACAGAGAGTAAGATGGATCTGTATTGGTTCCCCACACTTTGTGGCATATCAGGATCATAATTGTAAACCCAATGAACCCTTAGACAACCACAATATGTATGTTATCTAGATGCCGAGGCAACTAGAGCGTAAAAATGCGGCTTACTCATTGCAGAATGAGCTGACATTTCATTTTGTCCCTAGCTCCACTCCTTCAGGCTAGTCCATCTGCAATGCACATTACTGTACACAGGTGATTTTCAGCCATTTACATACCACATAAAGCCAGGAAATCTGCTAGAAACACAATGGATACCTTCTTCTCAAGTGTGATAGCAATGATGTAGGTAGAGCATAATGCATGCACAGTTCATATCATTGTACACAGGAAAGGGCACAGATTTTAGTGGCATAAATCTTGTTATACTAGTTACATTTTTTCTTTTTAAAACTTATAAAAACTGGTTTTGATGCCCCTTTCTGAGCTGTGAAAAGAATAGAAAAATAGACTGTAGCATTCCAAAAAGTCAAAATTTCCTGTGGATATTCAGGCATCTGAAGGCTTTTAGTTTTTTTTTTATTGCATATGAGTTACACTGGAATTTCTTACCAGTTTTTATCCTTCTTATTACACATGATGTAAAATTAGTTAATTTGATGTTTTCTAAGTTCCCATCTCATGCACACAGATGTATAGACTGCCTGTACTATATCTACATATGGCTTCAATTATATTTTATTTTGTGTTTTAAATATATTGTATAGTCATTGAGAAATATTGCCTTAGGGTGCTTCACAGAATTGTCATAAGGAACAACATGGAAACATGGGTTTGTATAAATAAACCATGGGGACCCCATATGCCACCGTACATACTCCACACACATAATTTCTGTGAGCTGATTTTCGGCATCAGTTATTTTGCGATTAAATTGAAGTTCAGAATTTAACTTCTGCGAAAATGCAGTTGACACCCCTCCACATTTTATTTGGGATCATGCATGGGGAATACTAAGTATCTGAGGCTTACATCTTCAATACATGCACAGGGCGTTTGGTTTCCTTGTTTTCTTCATAAGCTCCAATATCTGGATTTTTTCATGTATTTGCCCATTGTTCCGAATGAGATGGATGAGAGGACTGTTTAGTTACCTAAATGTTTCACCTGCAGGTGGCTTGAAATATCTTAATATTTTTACAGAAAGAAATCAAAGAAGAGAAGCAAGAAAACTAGAAAAGAATCCAGTGATTCAAGTAGTGAAGAATCAGATGACCAAATGCAGGAAGAAAATGCATGGGTAGAGAGAACAAGTAGGTGTTTTAGTAAGCATTTTACAGCCCTGGAAGGTGGTGGTGGTGGTGGTGGTGAGGGGTTCTGGTATATGGTTAATAACACTCCAGGAAGTGTCTTGTTTATATGAATTCTGGTAGGAGGATGTTAATCTTTTTTTTTCTCTTTTGATAAAGGCGGCCATACACCTTTTAATAGCTGTTGACTGATACTGAATATTTTATATTATATTTTGAATAGAACAAAAGAGGAGGATTTGTGCATGTGTATGAGAACATGTTAATACATGTGTATGCATGTATTATGTTGTAAGTTAAAGAATGTGTCTTTACTATTCATTTAGCTTAATAGAAGGTGGAATTAAAAAAAAAAAAAAAAAAAAAAAAGTAAATTGTTTTAATGTATTTACCCCATAGAGGCTAATTTTGAAGATGTGGATTTTGTTGGGCCTGAAGCTCCAATAACACATTTGTCCCAGGATGATAAGCCATTAAAGTAAGCATTTTATCGCTTTAGATTTTAACTGGTAACTTTTTTGTTAAGCTTTCAGAGTGATTTTGTAGCACTCTTATACAAATAGTCCTTTATTTCTGTTTAGGTTTTTAACATGAGAAAACGTATGATTTGAACATTCCAATAAATATTTGTTTTGCACCTTTCTGCCATAACTATTCAGTACATCACCCAAGTTTATATATATTGTCACAGCTAGACCTAAACTAGGTCTCTTGATAACCAGTAGCTCAATACAGAGGGTTTAAGGAGAATCTTTGACAGAAATGCAGAAGCTCATCTGGTTCTGGATTTTTTAATATGATATACAGTTGTGCTAAAAAGTTTACATACCGGGGCAGATTTTTTGTTTTTTTTGGGCCTTCAGAGAATATGAATGATAACACAAACTTTTTCTCCACTCATGGTTAGTGGTTGGTTGAAGCCATTTATTGTCAAACTTCTGAATTTTCTCTTTTTAAATCATAATGACAACCAAAAACATCAAAATGACCCTGTTCAAAAGTTCACATACCCTGGTGATTTTGGCCTGATAACATGCCCAGAAACCAAAACACGGTCAGGTAGACCAACCAAAATTTCGGCTACAACTGCCTGGAAAATTGTTCGGGATGTAAAGAAAAACCCACACATAACATCAGCTGAAATACAGGACTCTCTGAAAACTATCGGTGTGGCTGTTTCAAGATGCACAATAAGGAGGCACTTGAAGAAAAATGGGCTGCATGGTCGAGTTGCCAGAAGAAAGCCATTACTGCGCAAATGCCACAAAGAATCTCACCTTCAATACGCCAAACAGCGCAGAGACAAGCCTCAGAACTTCTGGAACAAGATAATTTGGAGTGATGAGACAAAAATCTAACTTTTTGGCCACAACCATAAACGTTACATTTGGAGAGGTGTCAACAAAGCCTATGGTGAAAGGAACACCATTCCTACTGTAAAGCACGGAGGTGGATCACTGATGATGTGGGGATGTGTGAGCTTCAGAGGTGCAGGAAACTTGGTCAAAGTTGAAGGAAAGATGAATGCAGCACGTTATCAGCAAATACTGGAGGCAAATTTGCACTCATCAGCCAGGAAGCTGCACATGACAACGATCCAAAACACAAGGCCAAGTCGACCTGTCATTGGCTACAGCAGAAGAAAGTGAAGGTTCTGGAGTGGCCATCTCAGTCTCCTGACCTCAATATCATTGAGCCACTCTGGGGAGATCTCAAGCGCGCAGTACATGCAAGACAGCCCAGGAATTTACAGGAACTGGAGACTTTTTGCCAAGAAGAATGGGCAGTTTTACCATGTGAGAAAATAAAGAGCCTCATCCACAACTACCACAAAAGACTTCAAGCTGTCATTGATGTTAGAGGGGGCAATACATGGTATTAAGAACTGGGGTATGTGAATTTTTGCACAGGGTCATTTTGATGTTTTTGGTTGTCATTATGATTTAATAAGAGAAAACACAGAAATTTGACAATAAATGGCTTCAACCAACCACTAACCATGAGTAGAGAGAGTGTTTTTTTTGTTTGTTTTTTTTGTTTTTTTATTCTCTGAAAAAAGGCCAAAAGAACAAAAAATCTGCCGGGGTGTGTAAACTTTTTAGCACAACTGTACAAACCTAAAGCTCACTATTCACACCCCCATCTATAACATTACATACTGTAGATGATGTTTTCCTAAAGCACGTACAGTAATCAGATTCTTTCTGTAACTCGTCAGCAGAGTAGCAACACATAAACACTGATAAAACAGGTCATACGCTTAAAGGGGTTGTGTAGGACTTTGAAAACATGGCTGCTTTCTTCTTCTTAGGAAATGACATCATGTTATTTGGTCACATGGTCATTCTTCAGCTCTGTCCTATTCGTTTTAATGGGAAGTAGATGTGGCATTGCCTTGTAAGCAATGGACATGATGTCATTTCCTCAGAAGAAAGCGGTCAAGTTTTCAAAGTCCTGCACAACCCCTTTAAGATAACTGATGGCACTGCCCACCAATCATCTAATGTTTATGGAGGTCTTTTGTCTCTCCTCCAACATCAGAAGTCAGAGATGTATATTTACATACACCGCATTATTTGCAATGAAGGGGCGCAGTGTTCACACAAGCACAACAGTCTCTTCAAACAGCTGATAAGCGGAGATGCTGAGAGCCAGACTACTGCTGATCAGATACAAGTGGACTATTCCAAGCATTAACTGTAAATAGTATGAATCCAGAAAACCCTCTAATCTATGGAATTTAAATACACCTCACATGTATTCTGATCTGCCATTCTTAATATTTTCCATTGTGCTTCTCTTTTAAATAGTTATGGTCATGCTTTGCTACCTGGTGAAGGTGCAGCTATGGCAGAATATGTAAAGGCTGGTAAACGTATCCCAAGGAGAGGTGAAATCGGTCTAACAAGTGATGAAATTGCCTCATTTGAGAAGTCTGGCTATGTTATGAGTGGAAGCAGGTATGTATTCATATTATTCCTGTAGGGTTTGGGAGTCATAACTGTTGTCTGTGTATCTATTTCCCTGCATCTAGGATCTACTTTTAACTCTTTAGTGTTGGATTCATGGAGGATGCATTCAGCACTACTCCTCTTGGGGCTCTAGTTATAGTGATAGGTGGGGATCCCAGTGGTGGACCCTCGAGTGATCAAATATATATCACCTATCCTGTGTATAGGCGATACATTTTTGTTTTGTAGAATAACCCTTTTAATGTGGGGTCAAAAATAAGGCTATGTCACAGATTTTATTGCATAAATAAATAATGCAGACATCCTCACAGTATACTAATAACATTTAATATACCGTATACAGGCTTTTTTTTACATAGCTGCTTTTTTTTTAATTCTCTAAATGCCATGAATATCCGAAAATTCATTTGGATCATTTTAAGCTAATTTGTCTTTTTTTTTTTTTTTTTTTTTTTTAAGGCATCGCCGTATGGAGGCTGTCCGTTTGCGTAAGGAGAACCAGATTTATAGCGCTGATGAGAAGAGGGCCCTGGCTTCTTTCAACCAAGAGGAGAGACGCAAGAGAGAAAACAAGATCTTGTCAAGTTTCAGGGAGATGGTTTACAGGAAAACCAAAGGAAAGGAGGACAAATGAAAACCTCAATGTGGGCATTTTTCAGTTTGCAATGTATGTACCTGGAGTCGATTTCCATGATTGTCAGGGAAACCCGTTCGAGGTTTTATTTTCTTTTACGATAGGAGCTTCACATATGTTTGGATGCCTGTATATACCTGGACTCTTTACTGCCCGCACAGTCTATTTTTTTTTTTTTTGGTCAGATTATGGGAGCATCTCCATATAATGGTTTTAAATAACTTATTAAAAACTTCATCATATTTCATCAACCAATGACGCCTTTTATTATTGTATTAGATGGGATCCTGCAGCAATTTGGTTTCATGGAACAAGTTGTATTCATTATTTGCTCCACAGCATTGCTGCCCATGGTGGACACTATCCACTTAGGTCTGGATGGGTCATACTTTCATGTATGAACTGGTTGCTGCAGGTTTTTTGTGAAGATCTTGCACTTCAACAAAGTACACTACGGTGAATGTGCATAGGCTTTACTGTATGCTGCACTGAGCACATGATCCTCTGAACAGAGAATGTTTGGAAGAAAGGAAAACTTTTATCTCAGCTGGTCGTCGTCTTTTTTTTTTTCTTTTTTTTTTTTCCACTGTATTAGGATACATTCACACTTGATCTATACACTGCAAGTTTTCTGCCGAGGAATTGCATGGATAAAAACTGCAGCATTTTTACCCTTTATACCTTTAGCACTTATTCTGTGAATTCTGCATCACACTGTAGCAATGTCTGCTGCAAATTTCACAGTAGTTTCTGCTCTGGAAAATCTATGGCTTATGAATTTCTGTAGGTATAATTGACCTGCTGCGATTTGCAAAACACTTGTTTTTTTTTTCTGCAATGTGTGGATGGGATTAACCAGAATCCTATCCAAATTGCAAGTAATGTAAAATGCAGGGGCCAAAACACTTCATTTTCGGAATGTGGGGCCCCGGCCTAAATGATAAATCCCTTATATAATGATGGTATCCAAGTTGCTTTCAGTAATAATAGGAAAAGTTTCCAGGGATTCTTACAAATCTGTGATAAGCCTTATTTAAAGGGGTTGTCTTGTGAATAATTATGATGACATTTTTCTGTTAAATTGAACAAGGCATAAAAAAATCATTCCAAATGAAAGATTGTCTTTATTTTTTAATTACTTCTGTTCCTATATTATAATTATGGTGCCTCCTGGTGTTTTGTACTTGGCACATCCATCTAATGTGTCCAGTGCTGTTAGGTGGTTCTAGCACTGTCTGGTCTGTGCAATAGCAGGAATTACTCCACCACATATGTACAAGAAGATTCTGGAGGTAGGAAGGAGCTACTAAGCATGTGTGCTCACCATCACTGGAGACATTGGGTGGTCATTCTGAGAGGGAATCAAGAGAACACCAGGAGGCACTACAACCACAGCAGTAGTGTCTAAATTGGAAAAAAGTTAGCAATTCTGGCTTCAAAATAAAATTATTTTTAATCATATTATACAATAATTAATTAGATACATGGTTTATGTATTTACTTTCATAGCAATTCCATCATAGGATTTTTAACGAATTAGAGCAGCTTTACTGCTTCTGTCTGACCATGGCTGTCAGCAATTTATGTCCAAGTTGGTGGTTTGGCCTACCAACTTCACAGCTCTGGCCATAACAAGCATGTAAGAGCAATAACTAGACACAGGAGCGTTTTTGTTAGAGAGAGACAAAATAAATATTTACCACTACACAACCTCCTTAATGGTTTCCCTAGCATTCTTTACTGCAACTTAAACCGTTCTTTAAACATATCTTACACACATAGTATGGTTTAGCAAGAAGATGTTTACTGAGGGCCGTGCAATAAATTAAAATGTGATGCTGTTGATCATTATCAACTTGCTTTCAATGATGTCCTTCAGCCATTTTTCTCTGAATCTTGCCTGGCCAGGCCTGTAAAAAATAAAGCAAAACTTAAAAAAAAACAAAAAAAAAAAAACAGTAAAAACAAAACACACAAGCAGACTGGCAATCTCCATATCCATAAGTTTGGTAAATTTATTTTGTTCTGTAGATTAGACAACCGGAACCTGAAAAGCTGAATATCTCTAAGGCAGGGTTCACGCTACCGTTCATGTCCGTTCTGATAGTGTCCGTTAAAAAAAAAAAACAAAAAAACAAAACAAAACAAAAAAACCGGACACCTATCATAACAGACATTAACGGACACTAACTGATGTTAATGTGTCCTTTTTTTTAACTGATCCAATTAATGGACACAAACCGGACACATTAGCATCAGTTAGTGTCCGTTTTTTAACACTGATCGTTTTTTTGTTTTTTTTCTGCTTTCTGAGCATGCGTAGAAAAAAAACGGACATAAAATAACGGACAATAACTGATGGCTTACTGTCCGTTACTGATCAGTTACTGTCCGTTACCCATAGACTTGAATGTTAAAAAAATAACGGACACTTGCTGTCCGTCAAGAATCCCTTATTTCAAACAGACAAAAAAGTCCTGCATGTAGGATTTTTTTGTCCGCGAAAAAAACGGACTTCTGACGGATTGGGTGTAAACGGACACAATATAAAAACCCATTGAAATAAATGGAAATTTTAACGGATTTCTGACTGTTCAGCTAGTGTCCGATGCTAAAATCTTGTAACGGACAATAGCAATGGACACTACTGACGGTCACCCCCTAAGGGTAAGGCCACACATAGCAAAAATGCTGCATGTTCATAGGGACATGCTACTGAAAAGTGCTTCAGCAAAAACTCTTTTGTGTCATGATCCATCAGATGCCTTATCGATGGAGGGCAGATTAGCTGTGAACATACAGCAGCAGACGGAGTCTATATGAAGTAAATCACCATGTTGCCCAGATTACCGGACAGTACACAGGACATTGTGAAGTGCTGTGTAGTTACATAAATAGGCCAACCAGTGAAAGGAAAGGAAAGCTGAGTTTAGAAGAATACTAATAATCGCTGATTGCAGATGTTGAGATCAAGGTCAGTGATTCCCTATCTGGGGTGTCAGGGCACCCATGGGTGCCTTGGAAACCGTGACACTCTAGTTGGGAAGATGGCCACATGTCTTCATGCAACATTATTTGCATCCTTAGGATGTTTTTAGTTAAATTATTTGGTAGGGCTGCCCCAGGGATTTTTTTTTTTTTTCCAGGGGTGCCCTGAGTCTGAAAAGGTTGGAAACTCTGGATTAGCCAGTTGGAATTTAACATGCTCAACACTTTTTACCACTGCCAGAGGTGTCCGGTACTGGACTACTCTCCTCTCCTCATTCAGAACACAGACTCCCTTGGCCAAGCCATGCATCAGACAGGAGAGAAAGCTGAATGCTATTTGAAGTATATGACCTGTTTAATCCTGTACTCCAGCATTAAAAACGAAAGGGGTTATCTAAGAATTTCTTTTGCTAGGACAGGCCATAAGTATCCAATTGTGCGGGCCAACAAGCACCCCCTGCACTGTTCAGCTGTATTGGGACCGCTTTCGATGCCCATTCTATACAAAACATGGAATTGGAAGCAGATGGCTCCATGTCCTATATAGTGGCCGGGCACTGGTACTACAGCTAAGCTACCATTGAAGTCAGTGGTAGATGAGCTGCAATAGCAGCACCCAACCACTATATGGGGAGTGGAGCCAACTGCTATTGGCCCTGAGTTGTATACAGTAGGCGGGCGTTAGGAAGCAGCCCTGTACAGCTGAATGGTGTGGGAGGCCGTCTGGTTTTTCTGCATATATATATATATATATATATATATATATAAAAGCTAAATTCCTGGATATATTGAACTTGCTAGATTATCAGACTTGTACTGTAAATTAATATTTTGTTTGTTTTTATCAAACCATGCTCTGTTTTAACTAGTCATGTAAATGTACACAAAAAAAAGGATTATTATTTGATTCTACCTGTGAACAAGTCTGTTGGATTCAAACACATAGAAAACTTCTACTGGTAAAGTCTGGAAAACAAAGGAAAATCAAATAGTCAAAGATAAAATAAATGACAAGCCATCTTGGAATCCTGTTTGATAGGTAAGCATGCCTATTGTTCTGAAAAGCATTATACAGTGCCCTCTGTTTTAATACATTGGTGGGCCCAGTACAAAGGTTTCATAAGTGTGCCCCCACCATCACCGCCACTTAGACATACCTGATCCGTTCAAATTATAATGCCCCCTCAGTGGCTTCCTCTTAATATAATGTCTCCTTAGTGGGCCCCATACAATATAATGCCCTTTAGTGGCTCATTGCACAGTTAAATGTCCCTGCAGTGGCCCCATATAATATAATGGCCCATCACACATTAACCTGTCCCCTCCTGTGTTAACCTGTATACCCCTGTGGCTCCTCAGACATTAACCTGTCCACCCAAATGGCCCCCCAGACATTTTATATTATAATGTCCCCTTCCAGTTGTCCCCACAGTTTCATGTTCCTCTCTAGTTGCTCTCACAGTTTCTTGTCCCCACTGTATATATTGCCCCCCTCCAGTTGCCCCCCACAGTTTCTTCTCCCCCTCAGTACATATTGTCCCCCTCCAGTTGCCCCCACAGTTTCCTGTTTCACCATTGTCTTCAACTCATCTGCAAAGACGTGGATGAGTTGGAGTTGGGGCAGCCCGGACCCACTGCCTCAGAAAGCACTCTAAATGCAGTGCTGTCCTGCTGCCTGAAGGGGGCCCCCCTATCATAGGGCCATGGGGAATGCACTGTTGGCCCTATTGTTAAAGCGGCTCTGCTTGCTACAATATATAGACCATATGCTATTGACATCTTTAAGCTTTATATGATCACAGTTGGTTTAGTAATAGACTGATACTTACTGGAGGTTTAATTTTGGAGACCTTTATGGTAAAGTAGACGCAGGCAGTTGCCCTGGGAATTGGCTTCCTACAGGTTGGGATACTCCATCTCATTCTATAATGGAATAGTTTATTGAACTCCATCTCTTCTTCTCTTAGGAAATCTGTACAGTACAACCAGCTCTCGTGGAATTCCCATGTCTGTTCACAACAAATGAGATTATGTTAAGTATTAATCACAAGGCATAACGTGTTTTTATAATACAGTTTTGTCTGGTGTTATACTCCTGAGCATCTATGTGTTCTGAATGCGGATAGGGGATTAAGCCACTGCAATGATAGCCTATCTCTCCAGAGAACAAAAGAATCAGGTGTTGAAATATAAAATGCCACATCTTTCTTTTCTCTGACAACTTCTTCTGGGAGAGTCAGGAGCCCCCAACACAAGAAAGTTGGTCAATCCCACCACAGTCAACTAAATTCAGACAACTTTTATGTGTATCGGGGCTTTAAGAATACAATGAAGTGGAAACAGCGCAAATGTCACACACTATTTACTCCTCTAAGGAGTTGGAAAGGGATATGGGAATAAATGTTACCAGTATATAGGCGTCTTGTCATCTTAAGAGGTCTTCCTTTGTGTGTCATAAAATACATTTCACACATGTCATACAATAGGTGCAATTTTGCAAAAAAAAATTGACCATTTTTGTAAATAAATCTTTACATACTGTATGTAATATATTCTACATTGTCTAGTCTTACCGAAACATACTCTTCAATTTGCTTCTTGCCCAACTCCACAGTGAAGTCCTGACAGGAGAGCCAAGGAATGTTTTTCACTTCATTATCCTGCTCTGAAACAAGACATTACTAAATATATATATAGATATAGATATAGATATATATCTATAGAGAGAGAGAAAAAAACAAAAAATTCAAGGCAGCACAGCAAAAGACAGAGTGGGTGCAAATCCAAGGGAGGAGGCTCCTTCCCAATATACAAACAGATCAAAGTGGCAGCACTCCAAAAAATGTTGAAGGCTTGAAATAAACACACTGGATATACACATTTTTTGGAGTGCTGCCACTTTGATCTGTTTATTATATATATATATATATATATATATATATATATATATATATATATATATATATATATATATATACAGTGCTGGCCAAAAGTATTGGCACCCCTGCAATTCTGTCAGATAATACTCAATTTCTTCCAGAAAATGATTGCAATCACAAATGCTTTGGTAATAATATCTTCATTTATTTTGCTTGCAATGAAAAAACACAAAAGAGAATGAAAAAAAAGTCAAATCGTTGATCATTTTACACAAAACTCCAAAAGTGGGTCGGACAAAAGTATTGGCACCCTCAGCCTAATACTTGGTAGCACAACCTTTAGACAAAATAACTGCGAACAACCGCTTCCGATAACCATCAATGAGTTTCTTACAATGCTCTGCTGGAATTTTAGACCATTCTTCTTTGGCAAATTTCTCCAGGTCCCTGAGATTTGAAGGGTGCCTTCTCCAAACTGCCATTTTGAGATCTCTCCACAGGTGTTCTATGGGATTCAGGTCTGGACTCATTGCTGGCCACTTTAGAAGTCTCCAGTGCTTTCTCTCAAACCATTTTCTAGTGCTTTTTGAAGTGTGTTTTGGGTCATTGTCCTGCTGGAAGACCCATGACCTCTGAGGGAGACCCAGCTTTCTCACACTGGGCCCTACATTATGCTGCAAAATTTGTTGGTAGTCTTCAGACTTCATAACGCCATGCACACGGTCAAGCAGTCCAGTGCCAGAGGCAGCAAAGCAACCCCAAAACATCAGGGAACCTCCGCCATGTTTGACTGTAGGGACCGTGTTCTTTTCTTTGAAGGCCTCTTTTTTTTTCCTGTAAACTCTATGTTGATGCCTTTTCCCAAAAAGCTCTACTTTTGTCTCATCTGACCAGAGAACATTCTTCCAAAAAGTTTTTGGCTTTCTCAGGTAAGTTTTGGCAAACTCCAGCCTGGCTTTTTTATGTCTCTGGGTCAGAAGTGGGGTCTTCCTGGGTATCCTACCATAGAGTCCCTTTTCATTCAGACGCCGACGGATAGTACGGGTTGACACTGTTGTACCCTCGGACTGCAGGGCAGCTAGAACTTGTTTGGATGTTAGTCGAGGTTCTTTAGCCACCATCCGCACAATCTTTCGTTGAAATCTCTCGTCAATTTTTCTTTTCCGTCCACATCTAGGGAGGTTAGCCACAGTGCCATGGGCTTTAAACTTCTTGATGACACTGCGCACGGTAGACACAGGAACATTCAGGTCTTTGGAGATGGACTTGTAGCCTTGAGATTGCTCATGCTTCCTCACAATTTTGCTTCTCAAGTCCTCAGACAGTTCTTTGGTCTTCTTTCTTTTCTCCATGCTCAATGTGGTACACACAAGGACACAGGACAGAGGTTGAGTCAACTTTAATCCATTTCAACTGGCTGCAAGTGTGATTTAGTTATTGCCACCACCTGTTATGTGCCACAGGTAAGTAACAGGTGCTGTTAATTATACAAATTAGAGAAGCATCACATGATTTTTCAAAGGGTGCCAATACTTTTGTCCACCCCCCTTTTTTATGTTTGGTGTGGAATTATATCCAATTTGGCTTTTTGACAATTCTTTTTGTGGTTTTCCATTGAAGACAAATTAAATGAAGATATTATTACCAAAGCATTTGTGATTGCAATCATTTTCTGGAAGAAATTGAGTATTATCTGACAGAATTGCAGGGGTGCCAATACTTTTGGCCAGCACTGTATATACACACGTGGACAAAATTGTTGGTACCCCTCGTTTAATGAAAAAAAAAACCACAATGGTCACAGAAATAACTTGAATCTGACAAAAGTAATCATATATAAAAATTCTATGAAAATGAACAAATGAAAGTCAGACATTGCTTTTCAACCTTGCTTCAACAGATTTTTAAAAAAAAAAGAAAACTCATGAAACAGGCCTGGACAGAAATGATGGTTCCCTTAATATTTTGTTGCACAATCTTTTGAGGCAATCGCTGCACTCAAATGGTTCTTGTAACTGTCAATGAGACTTCTGCACCTCTCAAGAGGTATTTTGGCCCACTCCTCATGAGCAAACTCCTCCAGTTGTCTCGGGTTTGAAGGTTGCCTTTTCCAGACGGAATGTTTCAGCTCCTTTCATAGATGCTCGATAGGATTTAGGTCAGGGCTCATAGAAGGCCACTTCAGAATAGTCCATTGTTTTCCTCTTAGCCATTCTTGGGTGTTTTTAGCTGTGTGTTTTGAGTCATTATCCTGTTGCAAGACCCATGACCTGCGACTGAGACCAAGCTTTCTGACACTGGGCAGCACATTTCTCTCTAGAATCCCTTAATAGTCTTGAGATTTCATTGTACCCTGCACAGATTCAAGACACCCTGTGCCAGATGCAGCAAAGCAGCCCCAGAACATAACAGAGCCTCCTCCATGTTTCACAGTAGGGACAGTGTTCTTTTCAAGATATCCTTCATTTTTCCGTCTGTGAACATAGAGCTGATGTGCCTTGCCAAAAATTTCAATTTTTGTCTCATCTGTCCATAGGACATTCTCCCAGAAGCTTTGTGGCTTGTCATAGAATTTTTATATATTATTACTTTTGCCAGATTCAAGTTATTTCTGTGACCATTGTGGGTTTTTCTTTCATTAAACGAGGGGTACCAACAATTTTGTCCACGTGTGTATATATCTGTATTACTGTAGTGAGCCATAGATGCCTTATGTGTAGGTGAAATGTAGCTTCACCGTACCTTTACCAAATTCCTCTTGTTGCACTGTTTGTAGACTTCTCAGGCTATCCTGGGCATTTCTCATGGCAGTCTCTACCAGTTCACAAGCTTTTTCTTTAAGTGCTGCAAGGTACATTTCCTCAGAATCCATTTTACCCTGTTATAAAACAAGACACCTGGATATTTATATGTCTGCTATAAAAGGTAACTACTGACAATACTGAAATCTGTTATTTCTCTGCACTTTTACTTATATAATCAAAACTTACTTCTATCAGGGTAGGTTGCAGGGAAGGACATCCTAGTTGCCAGCTATCCCAAATTTTCTGGTACTCTCCTGAATGTTCAGAAACAGCGCCAGCAATTCCAGGTATGTCCTGGCCCAAAAAGTGCTGTGACTTACAATACTTCATCCTAAAAAATCAGTCCCTGACCGTTTGGGCATTCCTGGGAGAGGGCTTTGATGTCCGTAGTTTACTAAACTAAATGTTGGTAAGTATAGGACATGGTAGACTGAGGCTTTATGGTAAAATTAAAGGGGTTATGCCACAAGGCGAGAATGGGAGGTCCATTTCCCCACTGCACATTCAGTCTAACCACAGCCAGGCTAATTTGATGGTACCACCGTGCAGGGGCGTAACTACCGGGGTAGCAGCGGTAGCAGCTGCCACAGGGCCCGGGACATTACGGGGCCCCGATGCTTTTTTTTTTTTTTTTTTAATAGGCCGTTAGCTGCTGGAGTAACTCCAGCAGGTAACGGGCCCTATATACTTACCAATCCCCGGGGTCCCGCTCATGGCTGCCTGCGCTTCCGATTCTGCAGAGGCGGCTGTGAGAAGGAGCGGGGATCGGTATGTGAGGCCGCGGGCCGAACCCCACAATCTCTGCTATCATTATACTCCGGGGTCTTTTCAGACCTTGGGGTATATAATCGGAGGCCCAGGGAAGGTGAGGGAACATAAAAAACAATGTACTTACCTCTCCTACGCTTCTCCAGACTTCGGGCCTGTTTGGTGACGTTCCCGACGTAATTTTGCGTCGCGACGCCTTGCCCGCGTCACGTGACGCCGGCCTGGTCCAACATTGAAGGCGGCTGAAGCAGCAGGGAGTGGACCGGAGCGAGGAACAGGTAAGCAACGTTGTTTTTTTATGTTTCTATCCTCCCCTGGGTCTCCGATCATTATACTCTGGGGTCTGAAAAGACTCCAGAGTATAATAATTGTTCATGGGTGGTCCACAATGGGACATATAATAGTGTGTGTAGGGGCCACTATGGGGCAAAATACTCAGTGCAGGGGCCACTATGGGGAACAATACTGTGTGCAGGGGTCACTATGGGACATGATAATATGCGCAGGGGCCACTATGGGACATGATACTATGTGCAGGGGCCACTATGGGTCATTATACTGTGTGCAGGAGCCACTATGGGACATGATACTGTGTGCAGGGGTCACTATGGGACATGATATTGTGTGCAGTGGTCACTATGGGACATGATACTGTGTGCAGGGGCCACTATGGGACATGATACTATGTGCAGGGGCCACTATGGGACATGATACTGTGTGCAGGGGTCACTATGGGGCATGATACTGTGTGCAGGGGCCACTATGGGACATGATACTGTGTGCAGGGGCCACTATAGGGCATGATACTGTGTGCAGGGGCCACTATGGGGCATGATACTGTGTGCAGGGGCCACTATGGGGCATGATACTGTGTGCAGGAGCCACTATGGGGCATGATACTGTGTGCAGGGGCCACTATGGGGCATGATACTGTGTGCAGGGGCCACTATGGGGCATGATACTGTGTGCAGGGGCCACTATGGGACATTATACTGTGTGCAGGGGCCACTATGGGACATGATACTGTGTGCAGGGGCCACTATGGGGCATGATACTGTGTGCAGGGGCCACTATGGGACATGATACTGTGTGCAGGGGCCACTATGGGACATGATACTGTGTGCAGGGGCCACTATGGGACATGATACTGTGTGCAGGGGCCACTATAGGGCATGATACTGTGTGCAGGGGCCACTATGGGGCATGATACTGTGTGCAGGGGCCACTATGGGGCATGATACTGTGTGCAGGAGCCACTAAGGGGCATGATACTGTGTGCAGGGGCCACTATGGGGCATGATACTGTGTGCAGGGGCCACTATGGGGCATGATACTGTGTGCAGGGGCCACTATGGGACATTATACTGTGTGCAGGGGCCACTATGGGACATGATACTGTGTGCAGGGGCCACTATGGGGCATGATACTGTGTGCAGGGGCCACTATGGGACATGATACTGTGTGCAGGGGCCACTATGGGACATGATACTGTGTGCAGGGGCCACTATGGGACATGATACTGTGTGCAGGGGCCACTATGGGACATGATACTGTGTGCAGGGGCCACTATGGGACATGATACTGTGTGCAGGGGCCACTATGGGACATGATACTGTGTGCAGGGTCCACTATGGGGCATGATACTGTGTGCAAGGGCCACTATGGGGCATAATACTGTGTGCAGGGGCCACTATGGGGCATAATACTGTGTGCAGGAGCCACTATGGCACATAATAGTGTGCGCAGGAATGCGTTTTTTGGGGGGGGGGGGTTGGAGGGGGCGGTCCGGGGGGGGCGATTGGGGGAAGCAGTTCGGGGGGGGGGGGCCCATGTCAAATGTTCGCCTTGGGGCCCAGCCATTCCTAGTTTCGCCACTGGTACCACCCACTTGTGATGCCATATCAGCTCACATGACTTAAATGCTTTTGTGTTGTGATGTCGTAATAGCATAATACCCGACTTTAAACTTACAGTAGCTGTGATGTAACTGCAGCATATATTTCCTGACTGAATCCATCTATGATGTTTTAGCAGTTATCTGACTGTGATGTCAAGGAGCATATCTAACAGAAACACATTTGTGATGTCACAGTAGTTCTCCTGACTGAAACTTGTGATTTCCACCAATGATGTTCAGGGTGCAGGTGTTGGAACTTCACTGTTCCTGAGGATAGGTCATTAGTATGAAAATAGTCCCCAGCCCATTAAGCAGCTGGGGTTTAGGGTCCCAAACCTCTGCATCATACTGATGCTTGCCACTGGTATCCTTAGGAATCAAGGTTTGAAGATACCGAGGTCAATGGGAAGCCTGAAAGGTTCCAATTAAAAATTGTACTTCCTTATATTGCCATCATCTGACGCTGGTGTTGATAACACAATAGATGGTTGGCCTGTTCCACTGAAATCGGCAGTTTCATACGACATCTTGTTTTTTCCGCCAGACCCATCTCTTGGAGATCAACAGAAGTATTGGGGTTTTGTACAGATTAAAAGGGTTGTTCGGGCTTATTTTTTTGAGGATAGGCCATAAATACCTATGACACCCGGCCCCTGGACCGATCAGCTGTAACATGTTTCCATGTTAAAAATGCCTAACTTTATTGTGGAAGCTGGAGATTAGAAATAGTTACTGACTTTTTGCTATAAGAGCATTAAAGAGCTTGTCCAGGCTTAATTTTTTAGGCCATAAACACCTGATCAGTAGGGGCCAACACCCACCCCTGGACTGATCAGTTCTAGGGAGCCACTTCCGGCACTTGCCATGTACACAATACAAGGCCGGAAGCAGAAACCTATGTCTGCTATATTATAGCCAGGCTCCTTCACTGCCATTCAGCTCCTACTGACTTCAATCAGTGATGGCATCTAGCCACAATACAGTAGATGGAGCTTTCTGCTTCCGGCCCTGAATTGTGTACAAGACGGGCACCATAAGTGGCTCCCAACAACTGATCGGTCCAAGGGCCGGGTATCGATCCCCCTTCTGATCATGTATTTATGGCCTATCCTGAGGATAGGCCATTACAAAATAAGCCTGGACAACCCCTTTAATAGCAAATAATCAGTAAATATTTCTAACTTTCAGCTTCCACAATAAATTAGGCATTTTTAACATGGAAACTTCCTCCATCTCCGCTCTGTTTCAATCCTTTGTTTTGTTTTTTTGTGCCAAAGCCAAGAATGGCTTCAAACAGAATGGGAAATATATAGGTAGCTCTTATATTTCTACCTTTTGTTCAATCTACTCCTGGCTCAAAATCTGCAACAAAAAAAGCTGCGTTTCCACAGTGTGGGGCTTTAGCCTAAATTTACTTTCCACATTCATCATGCTGATGCTACTGAAACTGAACTGCCCAGTCACTATGTAGAGCATGGCTATTTGTGCATTGATACATATTCATTCTATAGGTTTTTTGTTGGTGTCATGTTCAGATTAATGCATACAATAAATATCTTGTATTTTAAAAACAAGTAAATTACCAATTTACTTATATATCATCCCTTCCAATTGTGATCAGTTTTAATTTTCACGTCCTCACCTTTCACAAGTCATATATTTTTTACATGCAAAGCTATTTGGTTTGTTTTTTGATTCAGTTTTTTTTTTTAATGCTGTATTCTATGGAAATGGCCTCTGTTCTGGAGTTTTGTCCATTGCCTTTTTATAAAACATCAGAAAAATAGCATGTTACAAATGTTACAGAATAAACAAGTCACCAAAATAACAGTCATAAACACTAAGAAATTGTGTGTTTTTACAAGAATTTAAAAGCCCTGAATAAAAAGCATATGCGAACCTTATAGTGTTCTTCCAGTTTTAAGGTGCTTCAACTAAAATAGTGGAATTGCAATAAATTTTTAAATATTACAGTACCAGTAAAAGTGATATTTTGCGCTATTGTATTATTGTTTACTTGACCATGATCTAAAAATGTCTTCCCTCATGAAATGCTATTTCCAATCCTGTTCCAAGAAACTCTTTAACATGTGAAGACATTTTTATAAAATGTAATACGTGGATTCTAATTTCCCATATCCCCCTTCTCATTCATTATAACTGCCAATTGCTACAGTATGTCATCTTTTGTTTGCCAGGTTGGTTGCTAGCACTGGACTATATAGAACCTTAGGTGTATAGAGTGATATATGTTGTGCCAAACAGCTTTTCTCTTCATTCTATTACCATTTCTATTTCCGTTTGTCTCATGGCAGCGCAGAAATAAAACACTGTCATGTAGCATCAGCTTCAGGATGCAATACAGATGTAGCAGAGATGAATTTGACATCATGCATACTGTGACAACTGAGGAGAATTATAAAACCACAGATGACGTACTGGCATATCACAAAGATATATGTAAAATTATGATCTCAGCTCTGTCACATTCCTATTGTGCTGCACAGATAAAATACAAGAATCAATAGCTTTATGTTATACCGGCGCAGAACCTGCCATAAAATGATTACCTACCAGATTCTGGTCCTAGCTTGCTGTGAGTTGTGTGACTGGGCATATGTCACAGCTTGTATTCAGTTGCACAGCACAGTGTTTGAACACAGATGTATCTATGGAGACCTGTGCACCAACCAATGACAGGCAGACTGCAGAGCCTCCAATACCTAGAACGGTCAGTCACAGGGGTTTGGTCTGCTGCATGCTGACATCATGGTGCATCCTCCTCACAGAATTCAACACATCTTTTTACATGTAGCAGATCAAGGATTTGTCAGAATATACATGGAGCTTTTCTAAGAATTTGACTTTTACAACATTGCATGCAGCTATCAGAAAAATGTCAGAAATGTCAAAAATGTCAGAAATATACAGCAAGGTTTCTTGCACGCACAGGTTTTAGGTGGCTTTTTCAGGCTTGTCATGAAATTCATTGGGATTTTGTGAGTTTTTTGGTCACACATCTCTCTGCATTTTTTTTTTTGTTTTTTTTTTTATAGGAAATCTCCCTAAAAAAATAGTACACTGTGATATATAAAAATGCTAAGGACAAAAAAAAAGGCAGGAAAATGCCAAAAAGGCCAATACAGAAATGCAGTGTTTGTAGGGCAGTTCATAAAATTCTACTGACCAACATAAAACATCTGGACTCAGAGGTTATTTTTTAACACAGAAAAGGCAAAAATTGGGCTAAAAAAGCTGCCTTTATAACTTATGTGTGCAAGCACCCTTAAAGAGGACCTTTCATGTCCTCTAATATTGGTGGTGTTATATAACTGTGTGCACTGTCAGCTTCGCCAGTATGTGTTCCAGTTGCAGAGATAGCGGTGGCGTTAATTTTGGCACCAATATCACTGCACTGTCAGAGAGGGTGGCCTTATAGCGCATGTGATCGCTTGGAGGTGAGGAATGCCCCCATGATGGTACACTTTATGGGAAGGGGGGGCAATAAGCTGGCCACAGATGAGAGCTTTTATACAATACAGCCAAATATGTTGACTGTTAATAACATAGAAAGATAGAGCGATAGATAGAAGCAGTTAATCTTCTCCAAAAGAACACCTGTTTGAGAAGACTTCTCCCTTACTCTAGGTTCACACTATCGTCACCTCTCCATTGTTGAGTCTGTCGGGGGACCCAAACAACAGAGAAGCTGACTCCTAAAGCAGTGCTAACACATGGAGCCTGGCAGACCATATTGACTATAATGGGGTCCGTCTGGTGTCCATCATTATAAAACTGAATTGGCCAGGGAAAAAGTCCTCCATGTACAATTTTTTTTTCTCTGCTGACAGTCTCTGCGGAGTCTCCGTTGGCACAGAGTGAACATACCTTATGCACTTCAGATTTCCTGTGACAGATAACTGATCCTGATAACTTTGGAACAAGCAAAGCTCTGTACACAGTGTAGCATTCATGAAATGTACTACAAGCTCAGTCCCATTCACTTAAAAGGAAGTCATGACTGTTGATGTTACAGAAGGAGAGGGACTGAATGACTGACAATGATAAAGAGATTATCCCAGGATCTGACTATTATGACATAATTCTATAAATCCCCCTTTAGGAGTAGACAAGTAGACAATGAATTGTCCTTCCTTTTTTGAAATCATATAAAAAATATTATTTCTAATATTAAATAAAGCAGATATCACAAGTAGACATCTCCTGTTCCACATTGCTCTGCAGTACATAACTAAGCAAATGTTATATACACATGGATGCCATGAAAAATAACATTTTCACGGTCTTGGATCAGCTGAGAATTTCATCAGCATAAAGCTTTCCAGATGCCTAAAAAAATTAACATTACTCATTCAGCTCTTGGCCAAGATTTCCCTTCATCTTAAAATATTACAGGTACAAAGCTATTTGTTTTCATATTTTCCCAGATTATTGCTGTTTTCTCATTTCACTAGCACTCTGTGACTACTTCAAAGCACAAATGTAATAGGCTGGGAATACACAGGGAGAGATCACAGCAGGTTAACTGCCAAGAACTCACTGGTGGCTAACCTGCTGAAAGCTACAGTAGCTGCGTAACTGATAAATTTAAAGAGGCCCTGTCCCCTGGTCTGAAAACCCCAATGACACACATCATGTGACATGTGCTGTCAGCCTCAGCATTTTGGTGTTTTGTTTATCCAAATCTGTTCAGTCATTCCAAAGATATGTCTATATAGTGTTGATACAATTAGGTTATACTAGCCAAGTGGATGGTAACACTGCATGACATATAGTCCATGGAGACACCTTACCCAGAGAACCACAGAGTTACCGCCCACTGGACTAGTATATGTGTACCCTAGGGCTTATATTTTAGGAATGGCTTTAAGGATTTGGATAAACAAAACACCAAAATACTCAGGGAGACAGCGCTGATCAGATGATGTATGTCAATGGAATTTTCAGATCTGGTGACAGGTCCCCTTTAACAAATGTTATCCACAAGCTGCAGCATGAAACCTGCAGTGCAAAGTAATTTATGCTGTAGGTCTTAACCCTGCAGCATGTCAATTATTGTTTTACCTGCAGCTTTCAATCTTTGCATTGGGTCAGAAGGGGTGCTAGATCTCTTTAGGGAGAGGTAGGACAGGGTTTAGACCTCTTTGGAAAAGAGGGTCTTGCTCTAGTACCACCATTTGGAATGTAGTTGCCTATAGATTAATGCATGGTTAAAAAAATAAATAAATAAAAACTAATAGCATAATCTGGGATTTTTTGTGTCATGTACAAACTGTGCTAACACTTGACATGGATGCGGCTGTCAGGGGTTTATTCACTCAACTCACTCAATCTTGCACTCACCCTTCACTCAGGCTCCAAATTGAGCATAAATCACACCCCAACACAGCTCACGTATCCCAGGTACAGGCTGCCACCACTACTAATTTTGATGGGTTTTGTAGGAAACCCACACCCAGATGCACATGTCTGTCTAACAGTCAGATGCAAACACACTTTAAAAAGGTAATGGGTTCATAGAGCATACATGAATCACTATTAAATTGAATGATTTAATAACCAAGGGTTCAGTGTTCATATATATAAAAAAAAGACAAACAAAGGTGATAAAACAAGCAAAACAGTTTGTAAAATAAAAGGAAGAAAATACAGAAAAACCTTGTGAGTTATGGTCCTTCTGGTTCTATGGCGCTTAAAAGAATGAAGATGGCTAGCACCCAGCTCAACTGGCTACAACGGTGTGACCCGTTCTTATAGAACCCACAGTCTTTGTAATGGGGAGGGGATGAACTTCATGAGGTGGGGAATGAACTGCTTCATCTGCACTTGGAAAAGCTGGGGAGTGAACTGTTCATCTCCATCTGGAAAAGTTGAGTACCTCCAGGCCTCTGAGGTCAGTTCCAGATACAATCCCCCTTCTCTTATGCCTGACTGATTCCTGACAGTGACAGAGATTTGTTAAAGGTGTAAACCTGGTCTGTCCCGCATTACTTCAAAGAGCGTGCTGTGTGTAGACTCTGGTAATAAAAATGCAGAGGAACTGATCTTAGGATCACAGGAAGCTAAAAGTCTCATTCCTGACTGGCCCCAAACACTACATATACAGTATACACACACGAATATAATACATTGATGATACATACAAGTAAAGTTCTTCATCACACTTTGCATTGCAAAGCTTGAAAGCTGCGGGAGACCTGCAGCAATTCCTGCAGGAGAGCCACAGTAAAAATGACTTAATTTTGGATGGTTTTTGCCTTACTGCATTGCAGGAGAACATACTGCAGAATTACCCTGATGAAAATTCAGCAGCATGTTTGTAGTGTGTGTCTCCACCCTCAGAGTGTGATGAGCTTGTGACAAGAACGATATGACCATCTATGATCAATTATAATTTCGTCACAGCATTTACACAATGTGTCTAACATGCTTTAGTCAAAGGCATACTGTTTTCTTTCAAAGAAAAGCTGCCTCTACCAGGGGCGCACCGCTAATGAGGCGAGGTGAGGCGGCCGCCTCGGGCGGCACTGTCCGGGGGGGCGGCAATTTTACTATTTAATGTAAACCAGCCCAGGACAGGCCGCTTTAAAAAAAAAAAAAAAAACAGAGCTGAGCGCGGCCTGTCCTGGGCTGGTTTACAAGACGTCGCATCTCAGCGCAGGCGGCGATACAATGACGTCATCACGCCGCCTACGCTGAGACACAGACGTCGCGGACAAGAAGAGGAGGAGGCGGCGGCTGCATCAAGGCATCGCAGGTGAGTATAGCTTTTTTTTTTATATATATAAATAGGCCGTAACCTGTTGGAGTATCCCCGGCAGGTCAGGGCCTATTTATTTACCTACCCACGTCTGCTCGTGGCCGCCCCCGCTTCCCCTTCTGCTATGGGCCGCAGAAAGGGAAGCGGATGCCGCTGTGAGCGGCCGCGGGCATCGGTAAGTTAGGCCGCGGGCCGCAAATACTACTATTATTATACTCCGGGGTCTATTCAGACCCCGGAGTATAATAATCGGAGGCCTAGGGTTGGTGAGGGAACATAAAAAACAGTGTTACTCACCTCCTGCGATCCGATGTAACTCCGAGCAGGCTTGAGGCCTGTGGTGACATCATCAGGTCGCGTCGCCGGCCTGATCACGTGACGTGTGTGCGCAATTAAACAGGGCCGAAAGCTGCAAGGAGTGCACCGGTGTCCAGGATAGGTAAGTAACTCTGATTTTTATGTTTGTATTCTCCCCTGGGTCTCCAATCATTATACTCTGGGGTCTGAAAAGACCCCAGAGTATAATAATAGTTCATGGGTGGTCCACTATGGGGCATAATACCCTGTGCAGGGACCACTGTAGAGCATAATACCCTGTGCAGGGGCCACTCTGAAGCATAATACCGAGTGCAGGGGCCACTATAGAGCATAATACCGAGTGCAGGGGCCACTATAGAGCATAATACAAGTGCAGGGGCCACTATGGAGCATAATACCAGTGCAAGGGCCACTATGGAGGATAATACCAGTGCAAGGGCCACTATGGAGGATAATACCAGTGCAGGGGCTACTATAGAGCATAATACAAGTGCAGGGGCCACTATAGAGCATAATACCGGGTGCAGGGGCCACTATGGAGCATAATACCAGTGCAAGGGCCACTATGGAGGATAATACCGAGTGCAGGGGCCACTATAGAGCATAACACAAGTGCAGGGGCCACTATGGAGCATAATACCAGTGCAAGGGCCACTATGGAG
The DNA here is from genome assembly GCA_947044405.1 of Leptodactylus fallax. Classification (NCBI taxonomy): domain Eukaryota; kingdom Metazoa; phylum Chordata; class Amphibia; order Anura; family Leptodactylidae; genus Leptodactylus; species Leptodactylus fallax. The sequence goes on from CAMRHE010001327.1 coordinate 69,670, forward strand.
GATAATACCAGTGCAGGGGCCACTATAGAGCATAATACAAGTGCAGGGGCCACTATAGAGCATAATACCGAGTGCAGGGGCCACTATAGAGCATAATACAAGTGCAGGGGCCACTATGGAGCATAATACCAGTGCAAGGGCCACTATGGAGGATAATACCAGTGCAGGGGCCACTATGGAGCATAATACCCTGTGCAGGGGCCACTCTGGAGCATAATACCAGTGCAGGGGCCACTATGGAGCATAATGCCGTGTGCTGGTGCCACTATAGAGCATAATACAAGTGCAGGGGCCACTATGGAGCATAATACCAGTGCAGGGGCCAATATGGGGCATAAAACTGTGTGCAGGAGTTGCTGCGGAACATAATACCGTGTGCAGTGGCCAATGCGGGGCATAATACCGTGAGCAGGGGCCACTATGGAGCATAATACCGTGTGCAGGGGCCGCTGAGAGGCATAACACAGTGTGCAGGGGCCGCTGCGGGCCATAACACTGTGTAATACTGTGTGCAGGGGCTGCTGTGGAACTTTATAGTGTGTGTAAATGGGGCGCTATAAACATGGGCTATGGCACCTGTTTATATTATACGCTGTCTGTTTATAGTGACCGTGTGATGTAATTCCAGCCTTGTCACATACTGTAGACATGTACAGGACGAGGCTGTAGTTACATTACATGGCCGCTATGAGATGAAATACACTATGTAAACAGAGAAGCGGTCACGGCGCTTACACAGGTACCATTCAAACAGCTGATCAGTGGGGGTCCTGGGTTTTTGAACCCCACTGATTAGTTTATTAATGACCTGGAAAACCTTTTAATTAGTTAACACCTGGGTTATTATTAATAAGGGGCACTATTTATACAGGGTACATACGGACATTATTAATATAAAGATGCACTTGGGGGTATTATTCATTATGGGGGGTTATATCATATATTTTATAATTGGGGGTAGCAGCAGGATGGGGGCTTTGTGTAGGTGAGGACAATGTGGGTTGGATGCCTGGAAAAGTGTGGAGCCAAAGATGTCTGTGTTGCAACCTTTACAGAGACAAGTCACAGCTGGAAGAAGTGGTCATGGCGGTGCGGAGGGAAGAGAAGGGAAATGTGACCGATTAGTCAGAGACGTCACCTGTAAGTCACAGAATGTTACTGCCCTGTATTCACCTAAATGATAGAGGATAAATACCTGAGTGATGGGGGTCTGTCTGCTGAGACCCCCACTGAGACTGAGAATTGGGTTTTTCCCCCCACTAGGTGGGAATTCAGCCTGGCTGCAGCCATATATAGGTGTGTCACTTGGTGGATGGACGAACCCGCGTGGCTCTCATTCACTTCAATGGAAGCGCCAAAGATACCCGAAGTCCAGTACTCAGCTATCTGCGGCGCTCCTATTATAGAGAATGAGGGCCACGTGGCCTCGTCCATCCACCAAGCAGAAGATGTGTGACGTTACTTTCATTGTTAATGCCATGTTGTTGATCTGATACTGAAGTAATACAGGAAGAAGAATTCTTATAAACTGTTTTATAACTTTGTGTATTGTGTATATTGTGCGACGATAACAGTGTGTTAAACTAGTAGCATGGAAACTCAGTTTTGTTTTGTTTTTTTGGGGGGGGAGGGGCGTCTTTCTATAGTCCGCCTCAGGCAGCAAAGAGGCTAGGTTCACCACTGGCCTCTACCCTGCAACTATAGGAGTGAAGAGTTGTGAGACACTATAGCTAGTTTTTCTGTAACCTCCCCGCATGTAGTTATGGTCCATGGGACTTGTCAGCCATATGACAGTAAGGGTACAACATTTGCACATAATTTTCTGTCTGCCTCTCAAGCAACTGTCGTAAGGAAAAGTCTCTTTAAAGGTCAGCAACCCCCATCACCAGTGCTAAGGTTGGCAATTCAGGCATATTTACCTGCAAAGGTCAAAGTTTCTTAGATTGTCATATTTGGCCATTTTCCTACTTCTCACACGTCAACTTCAAGAAGTGACTGTGCACTTGTTGCCTAATATATTCCAGTCTTGACTGGTACCATTGTCCTGGTGAGATAATCAATGTTACTTGCTTCACCTAGATGGTTAGTTGGTTTATAAGAATAGATTCTCGATTTCCATGGTAGTTTTACATCCAACATTGCTGACAATGACCGAGAGCTGAGCAGAACTTAAATGGGGTTTCTTAGCATAGAAAGTCATGGCTTTCTGTTTGTGAAGGTCTGACTGTTGGAAGCCCTGTCATTTCTCTGGATGAAGGAGCCAGAGCACTAGTTCATCACTGCTGCTTTTTCACACTTTTTCCTGCACATAAATGTCTTGGTTTTGAGATTAACAACCTCTACTAATGATAATGTTGGCATATCCTCGTGTTATACACTGTAGTATAAAAAGTTACTATTTGAGATGAGATAGTCCTAATAATTTTATTTTAGGTTTGGATGATGTTTCATTTTGCTTCTGTGCTGCTGTTCTCCTGTGCGGTGGGAATTACAGATTTGGTTGTGTTAGTAGCCTAATACCCACTGTTTCATAGGAATGGTTATTGAGTCTATCATGTTCAAAATGCCTTCCAAACCAATAATAGTCTCTTTATGTTTTTTTTTATTCTTGTAAAAGGGAAGGGATTTGAGAAAGAGGGAAGTGGAGGGGAGTAGGACCCCAACTTATCAATAAGGACATTCCAGCAGGTGTATGTTAGATAGTTGGAGGTTCAGAAAGTAGATCTCCTGGGAATGTTGGAAGAGTGGCATTCCAGTACCGCATGGTTGGTAAGTCCATCTTTTTGTTGCCGACTAGAGGGAGTCCAGCAGCCTTCAATAGGTTAAATGTCAAGGTGGTAGGTTGAGGGCCTAACAGTAGGGAGGAAAGGGGTAGGGAAGGAGGAAAGATAGTGAGGGTTGAGTTGGGGAAAGAGAACCTGCAGATCAAGGACACCCCAGATGTCTTAAGGAAGACTGATTATAGGGGGAGAGGAAAGAAAATTGCTCACTCAATTGAAATGCACACGGTATGCCATTATATGGGAGCATTACCAACTAATGTCTGTTCAAGAAACCAGACAGTGGTACAAAAACAGTCCCAAATTCTAGATGTAATATGGACAGGCAAAATGCAGATGATGGGTTGCCAGGTGGTGAAAAAGCTACGCACTTTTACCTATTTCTGCAGGGAAGCATTCACCTGGTTGTCACTAGTGGCTGTAATAGGAGCAGAAACCTACCTTTGTGCCAAAAACTGGTGAAACAATATATAGGTTAATCATCTTTTTATGGATATGGAAATCAGCCTGCAAGTGCACAGGACTGGACCCATTTGCCAAGTTTGCCTATAGAAAGCGGTGACAGACATAAAAGCTATCACTATCCAACACCATCCAACAGCTAAAGGGATGGTGTTGGATGGTGATTACAGAAAAGATCTGGAGCATTTGCAGCTGTCTGTATACTAGTGGGGCAAAACAGATGCCCTTAAAATTATCTCTTTATTTATTGCTACCACAAAGTAACGTTTCTGCTGCAATTAAAGGCCTTAAATGGCACTATTATTGGTTTGGGAGGCATTTTGGGCCTGATAGACTTCCTTTAATTCAGCATTTCAAAACACAAGACACATATAAAATGATTAACAGTCTTCAGTGATATCTTGTAATCATTACTACATTATATCTAAAAAGCCTTTTATTACATAAAATACATCTACAATCTGGAATGTTTTTTTTTCTATTAACAATCTGCATACTGAAACTATTTATGAGGAAGCTGCTAATACCTAAAGGAACATATATGAGCATCAGTAGCAGACGTAGACAGTAGGGGACCCCTGTGCAGAGACAGTATATGGGCCCTTTTTTATTTAATATTTTATACTTGATCACTACCCTTATTTCTCTCTAACAATTGTTTGCGATTAAATTATATAGTTAAGGGATATATATGCTATTTAATAGATAGCAGAAAGCTGATTTAGGGTGACAGTGGGGCCCCTTACCCACTGGACCTCTGTACAGCTGAACAGGCTTCATGAATGGTATACCTGCCTGTCATGATATTAGGCTCAGATATGGTCTTATGATATCAATATTGGTCTATATTACTGCACAGTGCCTGAGATCAAGCCTAGTGGGGCAAATGGAATGTGGTCAGAGTACTATTGTTCTGTCCTTGAAGCAATCAGCCATTTGGTCAAAAGCCTTCATCTGCATAAGACTGCAACCCTCATTAACCCAGCAGGGGTTCATTTAGACAGGAAGTGTTGTATGAACGATCCGCATATCACTGATAGACACACTGGCACCGCTGTTACTTCAAAGGAATTATGGTTTTATGACAATATCTGGCCTGGGGAACATCTTATAGTCGCCCCGATAAATTCCCCAGATGCGTCAGGTCAAGGCGCACGCTCAGAATATACACATGTCACAGTTCAAAGCCCAGGAAAGGTCATGGCATTGATCTCCTTATCCAAAGGGAGATGGAGTGTCGATCTTGGAGTCTATGTATTGGGGATCTCGCCAGGAACCCTATTATACTATCAGCCTATACATCATGCATAGGATTATACTGAAAAATTATTCTGAGAGATGTAGAGAGGGGGTGGGGCTCCTCCCCCTGGTGACCTCACTCAGGGAGGAGACCAGGGGAGACAAAAGGGCTCCGCCCAGGCTGAACCACTTTTTTGTCTGATGGCCTTAGTGATGTGCAATTCCTAGAAGCGAGGTGTGGGGGAAGCCAGCCATGTGACCAACATGTGGCTGACATGCGGCCTAAGGAGCCAAACTTGAGGCCATTTTGTGAACATGGAAGAGATGTCACTGCATGTAAGCAACGGAGGTCTTCTGCCCTTTACTCTGCCAGGATCATCTGCTGCTGGACATTCATAAGATAAGTGCCCTGGCTCAACACCTGGAGGCCAAAGAAACCATCACAAGCTGGTGTTGGTAATATATATTCTTTACTTTCTGTTATTCTCATTTTTATTTTATGTACCGTGTTATGCTGTTTTCACTTGTATCTGCTTGTTAATCGCTTCATGTACTCTATGTATGTGTTAAGTGCCTAGTGCCGACCCATTTAGAGGTTAATAAATATATAAAATTTAGAAGGCCCGTCTTGCGTATTATCCTCTGTTGGACCAGCACTCACGGAAAGTGGGTGTGAGGTAATCGAAGCGATCTCAGGTAGGCCAGAAGCGAGTTCTGGTAGGACGAGATCCTTCACACCGACCCTGATGAGTATATCTGGACTGTCTCTTACAATATACTTCTTGTGGACAATCTAGATCTACTTAAGTATTATTCCTCACTTTGAGTGTGCTGAAAAGACTGGCCAACAAATCACCACATAATAATAATAATAATAATAATAGTCCTTTAATAGTCCCACAATGGGGAAATTCAGTGTGTTACAGCAGCAAAGATAAGCAGATACAAATACAAATACAACATGTACAGGAATGTTCCAAGGTGAGAGGCATTACATTAATAGCAGACAGACAGATAGGAAGTAGCAGAGGGGGGGGGGGGATTTAACAGGCAGAGAGAGATTTCAGTTCTCTGTGTGTATTGATCTCCGCTTAGGTCGGTGTTGGTTGTACAGCCTAACCGCGGTGGGGAGGAAAGACTTCCGATAGCGCTCCTTCTCACACCTAGGGTGGAGCAGTCGGTCACTGACAGTACTGCTCAGCGCGATCACAGTCTCATGCATGGGATGGGAGTTATTCTCCCACATGGAGCTCACCACGGACAGTATCCTTCTGTCACCCACCACCTGCACTGGGTCCAGTGGGCTCCCCAGGACAGAGCTGGCCTTTCTAATCAGCTTGTCAAGTTTATTTCTGTCCCTGGTTGATATACTGCTCCCCCAGCAGGCCACTCCAAAGAAGATGGCTGATGCCACTACCGAGTTGAAGAAAGTTCTAAGAAGTGCCCCCCGGATTCCAAAGGCTCTCAGTTTCCTAAGCAGGTAGAGCCTGCTGTGGCCCTTCCTGTACAGGGCCTCCATATGATCTGCCCAGTCCAGCTTATTATTAAGGAGCAAACCCAGGTACTTATAGGTGTTCACAATCTCGATGCCCGTCCCCAGGATGTCCACTGGTTTAGGAGGGCTTCTGCCTTGGCGGAAGTCCACCACCATCTCCTTGGTCTTCCCCGCGTTAATCTTCAGGTGGTTCCGGTGGCACCAGTCCACAAAGTCCTGGTTCAGTTCTCTGTACTCCCTGTCATCATCATCTGTGATGAGACCCACTATTGCAGAGTCGTCAGAATACTTCTGTAGGTAGCAGCTGGATGAGTTGCACCTAAAATCTGCAGTGTACAGTGTGAAGAGGAAAGGGGCGAGAACCGTACCCTGAGGTGCCCCCATATTACAGATCACGGTATCTGACACACAGTCTCGGGCTCTCACGTATTGAGGTCGATTTGTGAGGTAGTCTAGGATCCAGTTGGAGAGGTGGTGGTCCACTCCAGCAAGGCCCAGCTTGTCCCTCAATAACCTGGGCTGTATGGTGTTAAAAGCACTGGAGAAGTCAAAGAACATTATTCTCACTGTGTTCCCTGGTTTCTCCAGGTGAGACAGAGCCCTGTGCAGAAGATGGATGATGGCATCATCTACCCCAATGCCCGGCCGATAAGCAAACTGGAGGGGATCCATAGCGGGGCTCACTAGAGGGCGGAGATGTGTGAGAACCAATCTCTCTAAGATCTTCATCAGGTGGGATGTCAGTGCTACAGGTCTGTAGTCGTTGAGGTCCATAGGGTGGGGTTTCTTTGGAACTGGTACCACACAAGAAGATTTCCATAATTCAGGGACTATTTCCTGCCTCAGGCTCATATTATACATATATGTAATTATACCACACAGCTGGTCCCCGCAAGTCTTAATTAGCCTTGCACTGATGTCATCTGGCCCTGCGGCTTTCCTCGCCTTGATCTTTTTCATCTCCTTCCTCACCTGGGCCCGTGTGATGGTCAGACTGTGGCCAGATAAAGACGGATTTCTGGATTTACTGGTCTGTTGGGAAGTGGCCGCATGGGGAGAAGTCATTGTGGTGAGGGGAGCTGAAGGACATACTGGGGTGGGAGGAGCTGGTGTGTGATCAAATCTGTTGAAGAATAGGTTTAGTTCATTAAGCCAATTAACATCTGCCTCAATCTGGCAGACAGACTGTTTATGACCCGAAATTGACTTAAGCCCCTCCCAGACCCCCCTTATGTCTTTTCTTTCCATTTGCTTTTCCATTTTTTCTTTATAACTGGCTTTTCCCTGCCTGATTTGATGCCTCAGCTCCTTTTGTACTTCCCTCAACCCCTCCTTATCTCTTGTCCTGAATGCCATCTTTTTCTCCTTAAGTAGTGTTTTTATATCAGAGTTAATCCATGGTTTGTTATTGGAGAAGCACCTCACCACTTTTGTGGGTACTGTGTTGTCCACACAAAAATTAATGTAGTCTGTTATGCAATGTGTGAGTCCTTCTATATCTTCTCCATAAGAATCCTGCAGAACTTCCCATGCGGTTGTGTCAAAACAATCCCTCAGAGCCTCATCACTCTCCTCGGACCATATCCTCACTGTGCGGGTGACAGCTGGTTCTCTACGTACAAGTGGCTTGTACACAGGTCGGAGATGTACTAGGTTGTGATCCGATCTCCCCAGGGGCGGTAGGGCTGATGAGTTATATGCCTCCCTCATGTTGGCAAAGAACAAGTCCAGTGTTTTGTTGTCTCTTGTGTGGCAGGTTACATACTGTGTGAAACTGGGCAGTGTGGATGATGGAGAGGCATGGTTGAAATCACCCGACAGAAGAAAGAGGGCCTGGGGATGTTTTAACTGTAACTGGCTCAGCGTGGCTTGTAGGACCTCGCAGGCAGTGTCAGCTTTCGCAGAGGGGGGGACATATGCAGTTATCACGATGACATGTGATAGTTCCCTTGGTAGATAGAAAGGTCTCATGCTCACAGCTAATAGTTCAATGTCCTTACAGCAAGTTTGCTCCTTAATCACAATGTGCCTAGGATTACACCATCTATTATTCACAAACATTGCCAGCCCTCCTCCATCATTGATTTCACAGAATAGAATCATCTTAAAGACCAATGCCAACTCCGTTTTATAACTGCAACAAATTGGAGAATTGTGACTATTACAGACAAACCCTTAGAAAGACTTACAGTGTGGTTGTTCAGAATTGTATTTCCAAGCTCCTGGAGTCTGTAGACAGATTATACTCTCATCCTACAAGATGACACAACTTAACCTGTCTTTACTGCTAGTGCTGATGACATGCAACACAATATCATTCTCCTATCCAACTGGGGCACCAATATCTGCTTGCCAGACAATGAAGCCTGGCCATATTGGTGTCTATCCACAGCCAAAACCTGTACCCTACATAATGAAGATCAACTCTAGTGTCTACCAAAATGGGAAACCTATACAAGGTAAGAGCCCTAAACAATAACTTATACTGTATGCTGCAGAATATGTGAGACCCACTGAGATATAAGATGTATGAAGCATTATGGGACTGGTACTCTATATGATGTATAGCCTATGTTCTCATACTTCCTATTTCTGTGATTTTTTAATGGGTTCAGCACAGACTATGACCATAGTCTTATGGGTATTGAGCTAATTTGGTTACATATGGATTACTACTGCATTCATGTATAGAGGCATATTTAACCACAATGAAAATAGTATTTTACATGAATAAATAGAAATTGCCTCAAAAGTAACCTACTACTACTACTACTACTACTAATATAGTAATCTATAATATAATAATAACAATAATATAATACATTTTAATAATTTGTGATAAAAGGGGAGTCTAGACATGAATACGACAGGCATCCATGTGTAAACTTAGAATACTGGGGGTGATCTAAATAGAAAAAAAAACAACTTTATTCTGATGTAATGCAAATTATTTTATTAGGCATTGGTATTGCTGTATGTCAAGCAGTCATGGTACAATAGCTTTGTCAGTAGATGTGACAATATTGCAATTTTTCTGTTTATTAAGAGGAATAAAGGTGCATCATTTTAAAGAAGGTCTTCAAAGTTTTACATTTACATTTGTGTTATTAGTGGCTTTACTAAGGATGGTCCGTTGTGATTTCTTTAATGGAGAGTGTTCTCTGTTTATAGTTCAAATACTGGGCCCTTCGTATAGAGGCATCTTGCTGCAAACTCGGACATATTCAAAGACCACACTGTATGGGACATGGCTGGAACCTCCAAATAACACCAGGATATTGGTGGTAAAATGTTGACAAATATTAAAAATGTAAACACATGACCAACTCATAATCATTCAATGCTATGTAAGGCTGTGTACACATCTGTGCAGACCAATTTTTGTATGTTTGCTGCCTTGTGCTTTTGGGGGGGAGTAGCTGAACTCAATCTTGGTTCGTGCACGCCACCCATCTGTCCAAGAGTGATTTTAATTAGAGAATAATATAGGTAATTTACACACCCCATTAGTCAGACGCCACAGGTCCAGAGAGAGGAGGCTGTCTATGGTGTATTCTAGACATAATATGGCTGAAATACACTTGCCCTTAATTCATGGGAAGTGAGTCATTTTAGTGTAGGGACCCATCTAAAAGAGGCTGCCTTGTATCTGGCAAATATGCTTAAATACAGTTTGATAAAAATGTAAAACCAATAACAAATTTCTATATACAGTAGGTATTTGCAGTAATGCTATTGGTGCTAACATAGCAGAATGTTGTTGCAACTTTTTGTTTTCGCACATCTGTGTTTGAGACATGGTACACTGTTTTGTTAAGTAATGTCAGTAAATCCAGCAGGTTGCACAGAGTCAATATGGTAATCTGTCAGAGATTAGAGTTGTCTGAACAGGTTCAAAGTCAGATAAAGGTAATCAGATACACAGTAGCAAATAATACCTTCACAGCAAATAGCAAGATAGGAACCTTATTGCTCAGACACCTTGTGAGTGATGGTGTCTTATATACCCAGCAGACTGTGGTGAATGGCTGGGAATAGATGTGAGCATGTATGCCAGCCCTTTAAGAACCTCTCAGTACATGGTACACATCAGCAGAAGCCAGAGACAGTACTAGGCAAATGCTGCTAGAGAAAGCAGCGCTGGGGGAGGAGGTAGAATACCAAGACTGGGAGAGTGTGCAACACTGTACTGGAAACCAGTGAGCAGTCTGTGGGTTTCTGCTAGTGCAAGGAGCCCCGATAATGTTGCCCTGTGTCTCACCCAAGGAGGAGCAATTCCTTTTGCATTGGCTTAGTGGCTGAGGACTGGTAGTGTGTGGTAATAGTGAGGGTCATGTATCCTGTCTACTACATAGTTATGTAATGATATACATCCCATACTACTAATGATAGCTGGTATGCATAGCCATTAGTTAACACCTTTGATTATTTTTTATTGCAGTGTCCTCAAAATATGGTTGGTTCTATTACACACGCTAACACCAACCTAAAGGACCAGTCCACCACATATATCTGGATGCCACCAAACTCAAGTTGTCCAAATGTCCTATTCTTCATGTAAGTAAAGAGCAGTGGAGGACAACATTAGGCTATAATTGCGCTAAATTGATCTTAGTTTATTGAGTATTATCATTAATAGTTCGGTAATAGGTAGATAATTCAGCTCCATGGAAGATATGAAAGTATTAAAGGGGTTGTCCAGGCTAAAATGGACAACCCTTTTAACGTTTAAATCAGCTGGGGACAGAGAAAAAAAAATGCCAATGCCAATCAGCGTCTCAGGAAGAGGACCCGTGAAGTCACAGGTAGTGACATTGCAGGCCCTTCGCTAATCGGCCTCAGCAGTCATGTGACCACTGAGGCCAAGCAGCAGAACTCAGAAAGACACCCGGAGAAACTCGGGAGAAGCTGCCAGAGCAGAAGAACTGGGAGGCGTAGGAGGACACCGGAACATCGGGGACAGGTGAGTATGCATTTTTTTTTTTTTTTTTTTTTTTTCAATGCCCCCAGCTGATTTAAAAGTTAAAAGGGTTGTCCATTTTTGCCTGGACAACCCCTTTAATCCAAGATTTCCTAATAGAATAATGTAAAATAATAGATTCCCATAAGGATAAGCAATACATTTCGTCTTCTTTTATGGTATATCCATGAGATAGCTCATAAATGTCCAATAGATGTGGGACCTCTGGCACTCCTGCCTCAGATATGACTAATTTCTCATCAAACCAATTTAATGCAATAGTGGGACATCCTAGAAAAAAAAAAACCTTGGTTGGTTGCAAGCTACAATACAACCACTGGGTGATATATAGACACATACTGTATAAAAATAGACATCTTCATATCCAGTTTTCTTTAAAAGCCGGTAATCTAACATACCACATCTTGAAATATATTCAGTCAACAGGAAAGTTAAGGGAGGACACATTTGTATCTCATGAATCGGGGTTGTCCCTGTTGTCAACAGACAGTTGGTGCAACACACAAGCAACAGCTATGAGAGTTAGGACTACACAAAGACATTGTACTGTATAGTGTTACTGATTGATTGTAACTATTGAGAAATACATAGGTGCAGCCCATAGGACTTCATACAACTCAGTGTATTCCTTTGCACTGCAGCTACTGTATAAACCACTAGTTAAAATCAATTAGTTGTATGATAAAAAAAACAAAGCAAAAACCCAGCCAAAGGATATGCCACAAATGTCTGAAGGGGTAGAGGTTCCCCTTCTATTAGGTGTCCTGCAGATCGAATGGAGAAGAGACCTCTTGTTCTTGGCACGTTATATATATCTTTTACATGGAGCCCATGAAAGTAAAACGCGTGTACTATCCTTGTGAGCAATATAGACTGATCATAGATAGTGAAGCTTTCTGTTCGCTGTGCATGTAGAATATGGTGATGTCTGACAAATTGACCTCTTTTATTTTTAATTAGAGCCACAGTGGCGGAGTCCTTCAATGTCTACTGGCTTGGAGTCAGGTCTGCTATTATCTACAAAGGTACGTGTAATGACCCTCCTTAATAGTTATACCTGTTTCCAATTAAATTCATCACAGGACAAGACATAATATGCAAATGCTATTTGCACAATTCACCATCTTATCTACATGTATAGTGATATATTGGCAGGTTCTTCATATAGAAAGAAGTGAATTAAAGGCAAAAGAAGAAGCCACTACAGGACATGCAAGTAATATACTGACCAAGCAATCTAAAGCAAGAGTCAATGCTTTTCAGCAGATCTCTGCTGTGAGTCACAGAGAGGGCCTTACAGAAGGGAGGCAGTTCACAATGAGACAATGCCCTTTAAGAAACAAGAATCACAATTTAGCCTATTATGTAATCTCCATTAAAGGGAAAGCGTTGCCAGGAAATGACCTATTGTTTAAATCAAGTTTTTAAAACATATTTTTATGAATTTTTGGTCATTTTTTTATTTTCCGTGTTATCTATATTAAAAAAAAAAAAAAAAAAAAATCTAAAAATCTAGCAATTCCAACTCTTGCCACTAAGCCTAAAATAGCTTGTGACTTCCTGTTTGCTGGAGATGGGCCATAGACATAATGGTCTGGCGCTAACCCTATTGACTTCTATAGGCGACTTTTCTAGGTATGCTCTGTCACCTCTGCGAGGTCATTGCACAGAGAGGGCAGTGACTGATGGACTTGGTGTCTTTTCTACACAAATTATACATACAGTTGTGCTAAAAATTTTACATACCCCAGCAGATTTTTTGCCCTTTTTTCAAAGAATATGAACAATAACACAAAAACTTTTTCTCCATTCATGGTTAGTTGTTGGTTGAAGCCATTTATTGTCAAACTTCTGTGTTTTCTCTCTTTAAATCATAATGACAACCAAAAACATCAAAATGACCCTGTTCAAAAGTTCACATACCCTGGTGATTTTGGCCTGATAACATTCCCAGAAACCAAACCACGGTTAGGTAGACCAACCAAAATTTCGGCCACAACTGCCCATAAAATTGTTCAGGATGCAAAGAAAAACCCACACATAACATCAGCTGAAATACAGGACTCTCTGAAAACTATCGGTGTGGCTGTTTCAAGATGCATAATAAGGAGGCACTTGAAGAAAAATGGGCTGCATGGTCGAGTTGCCAGAAGAAAGCCATTACTGCGCAAATGCCACAAAGAATCTCACCTTCAATACGCCAAACAGCGCAGAGACAAGCCTCAAAACTTCTGGAACAAGGTAATTTGGAGTGATGAGACAAAAATCAAACTTTTTGGCCACAACTATAAACATTACATTTGGAGAGGTGTCAATAAGGCCTATGATGAAAGGAACACCATTCCTGTAAAGCACGGAGGTGGATCACTGATGATGTGGGGATGTGTGAGCTTCAAAGGCACAGGAAACTTGGTCAAAGTTGAAGGAAAGATGAATGCAGCACGTTATCAGCAAATACTGGAGGCAAATTTGCACTCATCAGCCAGGAAGCTGCGCATGGGACGTACTTGGACGTTCCAACATGACAACGATCCAAAACACAAGGCCAAGTCGACCTGTCATTGGCTACAGCAGAAGAAAGTGAAGGTTCTGGAGTGGCCATCTCAGTCTCCTGACCTCAATATCATTGAGCCACTCTGGGGAGATCTCAAGCGCGCAGTACATGCAAGACAGCCCAGGAATTTACAGGAACTAGAGACTTTTTGCCATGAAGAATGGGCAGTTTTACCATCTGAGAAAATAAAGAGCCTCATCCACAACTACCACAAAAGACTTCAAGCTGTCATTGATGTTAGAGGGGCAATACACGGTATTAAGAACTTGGGTATGTGAACTTTTGAACAGGGTCATTTTGATGTTTTTGGTTGTCATTATGATTTAAAAAGAGAAAACACATAAGTGTGACAATAAATGGCTTCAACCAACCACTAACCATGAGTGGAGAAAGTTTTTGTGTTATCACTCATATTCTCTGAAAAAAGGCCAAAAAACAAAAAATCTGCCGGGGTATGTAAACTTTTTAGCACAACTGTGTGTGTATATATATATATATTTTTTTTTTTTATTTAGCTGTGATCATCAGTATGCTGATAAGTGAGTTGGTTGCTGCAAAGAAATCTACAGAAAACAGGAAGTGCAAGAATATTATTTGGCTTAGTGAACAGAATCAGAACTGCAGGATTTTTAGGATATTTTTTTTTAAAACGTAGATAACATGGAAGATGTTTAAAAACCTTCCTATTAAGGACCTTATAAACAGCCTAAATCTAGGTTTATTAAATTAGTCAATCCTAATTTGATAGGTTTTATTGCCACCATTTTATGCTACAACCACATAGTATAATATTAAAAATACTGTATAAGGTTCTTTGTATCATTTTGTTTTGTTTTTTAACAGATCCAGCGTCAACATGCGACAATGAAAATACTGGACAAGCAAGTTTTGTGTCACTCAGTAATGGAATGGCCTGGCAACCAGCCCTTTACCCGATTATGTGCCTTCAGCTTGTATTGTTCTTGATATAATGAACATTGAATCGTTCATAACATGAGGAAAGAGAAGCTATTACAGTGATTATACCAATAAAGTGATTGCGAAAAGGAATTTTGTCATTTGCTATTTTATAAGATAAAATTACATATACACTTATTTCATAGAACATCAGACTGTTGTATAGAAAGGGTCCATAAAGCTCATTTGTTTCAATAGAGCGGTAGATGAACATCATCTTCGCATGAAGACGGTTGCTTCACCATCAGTGCGGGTCTTGGCTGCAGGATACTCACCAGTGTGTCATAAAATTTTAGCAGATACACTGATAGCTTGGATACACACAACCAGACAGAGTCACAGCACTTCTTCTATGCTGTTTGATTCTATCACAGTAGTTGGCCCTTGAGTCATAACCTAGCTGTATGCCAGCATTGGCTTGAATGAGATGACACTTTTTGTTTACCAGAGATATTATTAAAAGCTGCTTTCACACAAGCATAATAAAAGGCACATTTTTTGCACTCACATTATGGCTCCTGACCCTGATCTGCCCAAAGTCAGAATCATAGGTACACACTCTTGTAGTGAGTGGATGGTTGTACAAGGGGGAGAAATCACTTAGACTCTCCTTTCTTTGTTGTCACTTACAGCTTTCCCCACACATCCATGTTTCTTAAAGGGACCCAAGAATCAAAACTTTTCTCCATTACTCTAACTATAATTGAGGTGGTCAACACTATAGTCACTACAGTAAACAGAGTACTGTGCAAATGTTTTAGACAAGTGTGTAAAAAATGCTGTAAATTAAGAATGCTTTCAAAAATAGGAAGGTTAATTTTGTTAATTCACAATAATAAACTATTAAGTGACCAAACATCCAAAAAGATGAAATGGCACAGCCACAACCCAATGTATCAATCTATTACAGCACATGGGATAGTAGTAGTAGTGACGTTCAGTTTCTGGAAATGGGGAAACGGATTGTCACCGGATAATCAGAAAATGTCTCTGGGGCAGTCACAGTGATATGGGTAACTATACATTTTTGCTGAATTATGTAATTTAGAAAGTAGGCGGGGAGGAGGGTGTTTAGATTAGTGTAGGAATTTAGATTTATCCCGGACAACCCCTTTAAGTGAAAAGAGAAATCTAAATCCCATCGATACTTGGTGTGACTGCCCTTTGCCTTCCCTAAATTCTTCTCGGTACACTTGCACACAGTTGTTGAAGGAACTAGGCAGGGATGTTGTTCCAAACATCTTGGAGAGCTAAGCACAGATCTTCTGTGAATGTAAGATTGCTCCAATATCATCATTTGAAGGACTCCTTCTCCAAAGGGTGGTCACACCAAATATTGATGTGTTTTATATGTGTCTTGTTCATTTTGTAAATTGACAAAAATTAACTATTAATGATTCGTTCACACCTGCGCTTGCTGTCCGTCCGTTGCCAATCCAGTGAAAATCTCGGCGAACTGGATTGGCATCGGATACAGACCGGTCAGCGGCGCATTGGTTAAAAACCCATTCATTTGAATGGGTTTTTAAAGCAATGCACGGGTGTGCGCTTACACCCTCTGCGCTGCAAATCTTTTTTTTTCTTCGTCGGAAACAAAGTCGGACACGCAGGACTTGGTGTGCGCTTACACCCTCTGCGCTGCAAATCCTTTTTTTTTCGTCGGACACGAAGTCCTGCGTGTCCGACTTTGTTTCCGACGAAAAAAAAGGATTCGCAGCGCAGAGGGTGTAAGCGCACACCCTTGCAATTGCTTTAAAAACCCATTCAAATGAATGGGTTTTTAACCAATGCGCCGCCGACCGGTCTGTATCCGATGCCAATCCAGTTCGCCAAGATTTTCACTGGATTGGCAATGGACAGACAGCAAGCACAGGTGTGAACCCACCCTAACCCTTCAATTTCAGAAAGCATATTTCCTACACCTGCCTAAAATATTTGCACAACACTGCACATACCACCTTTTTATTTCACTGGTGTTTTCTCATCACCTTCCAAGGATCACAAACAAGACACCTAGGTTAGTCAAGTCTAAATGCAATGAAAGGTATGCAAGATGGAGACTAAAAATGTGAAAAAGTTTCCAACTCCAACATTATTTTAAAGAAACTGTGCTGAAGACCCACAATGAATTATTGTGAAACGTGGAATACTGGAATAAGTTTATTTTATTTTGTACATAAACATTACTGAAGACAAACAAATGGATCTTCATGGTTAACAATTCATCTTAATGGATGTTTTCCAAGCCCTAAAAAAAACAAAACAGAAGTTTAACAGAGTAATTTCAACAGATTTGTAAAACAAAATTTATAATTTGTAAAAATTTAACATAACACAAATTATTTTATATTTCAAAGTAAGATGCATAAAGGTCACACTAGTGTGATGACAGAATGAAGGATCAAGAGGATTTACATTTTATGTACATTTTGGGAGTCTTCCTGGAACATAAGCAAAATGGAAATGGAAGTCCTCTCTGAACTGGTGCACAGCGAATACAGGAGGAATCCTCTGGCTTCATTGAAGAACTGTGCAGGTGCGGGGAGTACAGCAGCAAGGTGAGTAAAAAGGTTTTTTATTTTTAATGCTGCCATGGATTGCGTTATAACAGGGCGATTTGGGACACTAAACCCCAGGTCCATATGGACGTGTGGGTGGTTTAGTGTCCCAAATTGCCCTGACAGATTCCCTTTAAACTTGGCTATAAGCATAACTGCAAAGTCAGCAAAATTTTAAAGGTGTGCGGACTCTCCCCAACAGATTTCAAAAAGCATGATCCTTTGTTCTCTAGGGAGGTAACCTGCCACCAGCTTAAACTTTAGTCCTGGTTACAACACTACTTACTTTAGATTTGTAATAGAGCTGCTCCCCAGAAACTCTCTTGTCTCTTTGCATTAGGTACCACTGGTAGGGTAGTCGGGCAACCCTCTTCTCCTATACAAGAACACAAAAGGAAAGAGAAAGGAACAGTGTTACACAGCGGATATAAAACAAGCTATTGTAAGGGACTGTTGACACTGGCTGTCTTCTGCCTCAGATTCCCCTCTACTTTCTGTCCAGAACTTTGAATTTCCACCACAAGTTTATTTGCTACCTCAGAAACAATGGGGCTAATAAGCAGTTCGTCAGTAAGAAGTGTCAGTCACTGCATCCCATTGAAAACATTGGGAGGCAGAATCCGGCCAGAGTTTCTCTGTGTGAACATACCCTCATACAGCATGATCTTCCAGTTACTGAGAAGGTGTTACAACTTTAGGCTAGATTCACATGACGGAAATTGTAGAAGCTGAAATATCTGCAACTTCCACAAGAAATTACACATCAGCCAAGTGGTATTTTTCCACCATTCATTTTAATGGAACTTTTCAGTCCACTGGGTTTTTCTGACAGCAAATGCCATCTGTTGCATCAGTTAGCTTCTGTACAATGCTACTGCAACAAGACTTAGATCTACTATTCTCCCATCTGGGTGGATTGTATTTAGATTACATCACAAATATATTACATTGTAACATAGTGGCAGCCATATGCACATGAAAATCTGGCCGCATGCCCTCCATTGATCACACATCATTGATGGCCACGCGCTAGCAAGGTTTCATCCACATGCAACTGCCAGACTTGTGGATGCACCCTGAGGATATTGGTACTAAGTTAGCTGATTTCCATGGGTTCTGCTTCATGTGAAAGCTCTGGTTGGCCATTCTCTTGCAGGGGAAATTTAGTATTACAAGCAGCCATTTAAATAATACATGAACACTGACTCAATAGAAGTCAGGCTGATTTTGTCAGCTAGAGGAAAAAAAAAAAAAGAAACGTAAAGACCAATATTCAGGTGGATTCTGCCTTGCATAGTCCACTGAAATGAATGTGGGGGGCAGAAAAACAACATGCATATACGATGCCTATATGCACATGAACAGGGTTTGTTGTAATTTGACAGCACCTTAAAAGACAGAATAATGATATGTAAATACATGTACCTGTGGTATGGTGTAGCATGTAGTTTTTAAGGGAACGTTAAGACATGGCATTGCAAATCGACAGCAGCTTATAGTACAGTATATGTGAATGGAGTTTTGAAAACATCATCCACGTATAGTGGAAGTTTTCTGCCCATAAAAACAAGCACGATGCGGATTATAAAATCTGGAGGAGGCTTATTCTGCTGCAGAAGCCCACAGATGTTCACCCCTTCACTGCAGACTGCAGCAAAGCCATATACGGCACTGCAAAATCTGCATGTGTTAGATGTTGATACTGGTGTAGACTTGCCACAGATCTCACATTTTGCATGCCAAAGGGTCAATTGCTGCAACATACAACCACAAGCATACCACATATAGAGCGTGCTATGTATTTCAAATAAAAAAATATTAACTTGAACTGTACTGTATATTTTTGCAGATTTAGGTGCAACAATTATGTTCTGTGTGAAGTTAGCCATGATAAAGAAAAAATAATGCTCTGTAATGTGTTTTTTTTTTTTTTTTTTTTTTTTTAAACATGTCTGTTTTAGTAAATATGTGTAAAGTACGTGAAATAACAATTCTACATTGTGATATTCCCCCTAAAAAATTAGATATAAGCTGGGTTTTAGCATTTCTATTGTCACAGGAGTGATACAGTCAGCACTGATTGGACAATGTCTACAGTGGACATAGAGAAGGAATAGCAGCGCTGCTATTACTTGCATGACAGCAGCCTGCACGCTCTCCCCGTCCACTACAGCAGATTCTGGCAACCAGAAGCTGCCAGAACAGCTGACTTGTGGGATCTGGGTGTCAGACCCTGACAAATCCCATACTGATTACCTATTCACAGAATAGTAGCATCAGTATGAGAACTCCATTTGGGGCCGATAACCCTTTAAGGATATGTTCACACATCTTATTTCCCTCAATGGATTCCAACATATTTTACACATCATAATCAGCATGGAAAACGCTGGAATTCTGCATGCCATTGTTCTCAGTGGCAAGCGGTGCCATAGTTCATACAGTACAGAATTTTCTGCATGTTTATTTAAAACTAGAGGTGCAGGAAAAAAAAAAAAGGTGTAACCACACGCTGAGTAGCCCCACTGGGTAGTCACATGCTGGGGCTAATCCATATGAACATCCATGGCAGTGCCAACTGCTCAGCCTCAGATTTCTGCTGCAGAGTTTAGTTCAAAGCAGTGGCTGATTCTAATCTCTGCCTCAGATGTCACCCTATGAAAAGCAAAGGCGAAAAGCCCAGAGCTGTGGACGTGCTAGGCCACACCAGCGACTCTCCCAACTCCTTCGTAAACGGCCGACAGAAGCAGTAAAGCTCCGCGAATTCATTATAAAGCCAGTGAATGAATTCCAATGAAAGTAAATATGTAACAAACTATACATCTAATTAATTATACAATATTAATAATTGTATAACATAATTAAAAGTAATTTTATTTTGAAGAAGTCTATAACTTTTTTCCCGACTCCACAGCATAAACTGACATTCTCCAAATTTAAAGGGGTTGTCCAGTTCATAATTTTAATATTTAAAGAGGGCGACAGCTGGGAATATAAACAAGTACACACCTGCCACCAGGCCTCTGTTTCCAGCAATGGTAGCACTTTTGGTTTGTATATACGGTACAGACCAAAAGTTTGGACACACCTTCTCATTACGAGATTTCTGCATTTTCATGACTATAAAAATTGTAGATTCACACTGAAGGCATCAAAACTATGAATTAACACATGTGGAATTATATACTTAACAAAAAAGTGTGAAACAACTGAAAATATGTCTTATATTCTAGGTTCTTCAAAGTAGCCACCTTTTGCTTTGATTACTGCTTTGCACACTCTTGGCATTCTCTTGATGAGCTTCAAGAGGTAGTCACCTGAAATGGTCTTCCAACAGTCTTGAAGGAGTTCCCAGAGATGCTTAGCACTTGTTGGCCCTTTTGCCTTCACTCTGCGGTCCAGCTCACCCCAAACCATCTCGATTGGTTTCAGGTCTGGTGACTGTGGAGGCCAGGTCATCTGTCGAAGCACCCCATCACTCTCCTTCTTGGTCAAACAGCCCTTACACAGTCTGGAGGTGTGTTTGGGGTCATTGTCCTGTTGAAAAATAAATGATGGTCCAACTAAACGCAAACCGGATGGAATAGCATGTCGCTGCAAGATGCTGTGGTAACCATGCTGGTTCAGTATTCCTTCAATTTTGAATAAATCCCCAACAGTGTCACCAGCAAAGCACCCCCACACCATCACACCTCCTCCTCCATGCTTCACGGTTGGAACCAGGCATGTAAAGTCCATTCGTTCACCTTTTCTGCGTGGCACAAAGACACGGTGGTTGGAACCAAAGATCTCAAATTTGGACTCATCAGACCAAAGCACAGATTTCCACAGGTCTAATGTCCATTCCATGTGTTCTTTAGCCCAAACAAGTCTCTTCTGCTTGTTGCCTGTCCTTAACAGTGGTTTCCTAGCAGCTATTTTACCATGAAGGCCTGCTGCACACAGTCTCCTCTTAACAGTTGTTGTAGAGATGTGTCTGCTGCTAGAACTTTGTGTGGCATTGACCTGGTCTCTTATCTGAGCTGCTGTTAACCTGCGATTTCTGAGGCTGGTGACTTGGATGAACTTATCCTCCGCAGCAGAGGTGACTCTTGGTCTTCCTTTCCTGGGGCGGTCCTCATGTGAGCCAGTTTCTTTGTAGCGCTTAATGGTTTTGGCCACTGCACTTGGGGACACTTTCAAAGTTTTCCGAATTTTTCGGACTGACTGACCTTCATTTCTTAAAGTAATGATGGCCACTCGTTTTTCTTTACTTAGCTACTTTTTTCCTGCCATAATACAAATTCTAACACTCCATTAGTAGGACTATCAGCTGTGTATCCACCTGACTTCTGAACAACACAACCGATGGTCCCAACCCCATTTATAAGGCAAGAAATCCCACTTATTAAACCTGACAGGGCACACCTGTGAAGTGAAAACCATTTCAGGTGACTACCTCTTGAAGCTCATCAAGAGAATGCCAAGAGTGTGGAAAGCAGTAATCAAAGCAAAAGGTGGCTACTTTGAAGAACCTAGAATATAAGACATATTTTCAGTTGTTTCACACTTTTTTGTTAAGTATATAATTCCACGTGTTAATTCATAGTTTTGATGCCTTCAGTGTGAATCTACAATTTTTATAGTCATGAAAATGCAGAAATCTTGTAATGAGAAGGTGTGTCCAAACTTTTGGTCTGTACTGTAGGTTCTGTGAGGAAACTGCTGCAGCCAATCACAGGTCTCAGCGGTCACCTCTTTAAAAATGGCACGTCACAGCAGTCATGTACCTTTTGTGAAGTGGTCCCCGCTAAGGCCTGTGCTTGTCTACAGCAGTACCCTAGAAGAAATGGGATATCAATGGCGACATCAGCCAAGGAACCTGTATACTGACAAAAGGAGTGGCCGCTGCTGGAAATAAAGGCACAGGGAGAGTAGAGTACTGATTGGGTATTTTTAGATACCCAGTAGCAGGCCTATTAAACCATAAAAAGATGTACTGGAAAACCCACTTTAAAATACACCCACAGGAGATTTTTTTTTTTTTTTTTTATGTGTGTGCACGAGGGATTGAGATTGGTTTTCCGCAGCAGACATTCTGCTGCATATACATCCTTTGTGGGTGTATCCTAATAGCTCTGGATACTGCAGTAGATGCCACTATCCCCTGGACCCAAGATTAGGATGCTATAACTTAGCATGTAGAGCTCTTCACTTTGTTACACAAACTCACAGTCAGAGGAATAACTGGAAGATCCAGGGCCTCAGTACAAAATCTGTAATGAGTTCCCTACCAATCCTGTGTTATTTAAGGCAGTGGTATGTTTTATGGGACTGAGACCTTTGTGGCACCCTCAGAGCCCAGTAGCAACTTCCAGCTCTGCACCCCCTGTAGCTGCTCTACTGCTCCAGATGCCTTCATTTAGTGGGATCCCCTCTGATCCAGTCCCTATATACACACACATTTATACATCGGAGGTGCTGACATCTGCTGTGTAAACTTTACACTGCCATATTACAATGCAGAAGCCTGTGACACAGCCATAGCCCAGAGCTGCACTCACCTTGCCCCCGTTAGTGAAGCGGTGAACGTATATGGTGGAAATACCAGGGACCATGAGACAGACGGTCATAATAGCAAACCCGGGCAGGATTTCATACCACATAGCGCCGCTAATCTGGTCGACCCCGGTGAAATCACACACTGCACCCAGGAACAGCTCAGGGTCACTGTGCAAGACCAGCATGCACAGCGCGCTACAAATGTCACACAAGTCAGCCATATTTACTACTGGCAAATCAACTAATCAAGAAAAAAATAAAGAACTGTACAGCAAGTCTAAGTTAAACTATATTTTTTATTCTTTATCACTGTTCTTGATATCGCATTAATGATAAAATATTATTTTGTGCGATAGAATAAAACCGGTTGCCCGTATCAACAATGGCGCCTACACGCCGGAAGTCCAGGAAAAAGTAAACCTCGCGAGAGTCTACCGAGAAAATTGGACACACAGCAACAGATGACGTCAGTGCACGGCCATGTTGTGTAGGGAAAAGTTCCTGCAATGACAGATAACCTAGGCGTAGAAACAAGTTAGCTTACAGTTCTTTATATGGCTTCATGCACATAAGCCAGGCACATATGACGCACCGCAGCCTAAGGACACTTCCTGTGCTCACTAGGGAGGATTGAGCTTTTCGTACAAAGAAAACCAGTGGTATTTGTTAGTGGTTGTCAGGTGATGCCCCACCCAAGGTGGCGGCTGTTTTGTGCCGATAGCAGTCACGTGACGTCACGTTCGTCCTATCACGGAGCGGGGCAGGGGATTGCTGAGGAGAAGTGAAGCGCTGGAGTCAGTTAGTTTTAGCCGTCAAGCACTGGTATCCGCCTCCCTAAAGAAAGCTATGAAGGAAGACAAGGAAAACGCGAAACCTAAGGAGAAGAAAGGGGAGCAGGTCGGGGCGGAGGATGGAGAAAAACCCGAAAAGGTGAAAGAGAAGAAGGAAGTCCTGAGCAAGGTGAGGAGAAGCAGGCCTTTGCTTCACCCACATGGGAGCCATAAGGTGACACTTGTGAGCAGGAGCTGCATCAAGCTGCACCACCATCTGTAACACCGACTAATTGTGGTCATATATGGGCCGAATGTAGTTGTTACCCATAGCAACCAATCACTGCACATTTAATTTTGTAAGAGCACTATAGGAAATGAAAGCTGTACTGTGATTGGTTGCCATATGCAGCAAAGGGGTTTCTTTTATGGTTTATTAAATCTCTCTCTGTATTGCTCAAAATTTTAAAGGGGTTGTCCATAATAACAAGATCATGTACTGAAAATAGTGTAAATTTAGAAGAAAAAGTTAAAGGGGTTGTCCAGTTTCAGCAAATAAACATTATTGTTTGTGTAATGATAATGTATACAATTTTCTAATATACTTTCTGTATCAATTCCTCACTAGATCTCTGCTTGCTGTCATTCCTTGTTTACTTCTAGGGGATTAAAATCAGTCCATGGTTATGTGATGGAGACGGAGGTGCACAGCTCGTTACAGTCACAGCTCTGTATTCAGACTTGGTTACAAGTTGTGCACCTCTGTGTCCATCACGTGACCATGGACTGATTTTTATCTACTAGAGTGAAAGAATGACAACAAACAGAGATCTAGAAAACTGGGAGGAATTGATACAGAAAGTATATTGGAAAATGTAACTTTTCATTATATAAACAATAACATTTATTTGCTAAAACTGAACAACCATTCTTAACTGTTCCCAGTCTGCAGTGATGTTCCATTTGTGGTCAGGTGACCTCTACAGCCAATCACTGACCTCAGCATGTAACTGCTCAGGCGAGTTGGTCACCTGTGGTTTGTGTGTACAGATAAATGCTGAGGTCTGTTATTGGCATTAAAGGGGTTGTGCCATTGCAGACACATCCCCTATCCACAGAATAAGTGACGGGGCTCTGTCTGCTGGTACACCCAGCAATCAGAAGAAAGAGGGAGCGAATCTGCCATGTGAATGAAATGCTGGTTGGCTTGCATGGCAGGTGCTGCAATCTCTGGCAGCCTCATAGAAGTGAATGCAGCAGAGGTCATTCAAGTATGCTAGCGCTTCATTCACATGGAGGATGCAGGAGGACTTTTGGTTCCTCGTGTGTTAGAGCAGTCTGATCCCAGTGATCTGACACTTATTCTGTATTCTTCAGATAGGGGATAAGTGTTTGTAATGATACAACCCTTTTAAGGACTGGCAACAGCAGACTGGAACCAGAGGACTTGTAAAAGATGATGTCACTTATTTTATTTTTTTTTATTATTAAATCACAATGGAGGAAATTTATTATCGCATCTGTGCCAGTTTTCAGGCCTAGATGCTTGATAATGTGGTACATCTTTGTCCCAAGGCTTATTCTTGGACCAAGGATGTGCCTCATTCCCTGTTCTGTTCCTTGCTCACCACCGTCTGTGAAAGTGGGTGGAGCTGATGGGAGGGGGGATTCCTCGGCCTGTCATAATTATTATAACTCATGCCAGAATCTGTTCCTGACAGGTGTAGATTCCTATTCTGGTGTGAATCTGATTTATTAAGAGGCTGGAGCCTCTTGATAATTCAGGCACAGATAGCTCCAGTCAGGGCCATTATTTAGACCGGCGTATGAAACACCTGTAAATTGCCGCCAGTGTTTCTAGTATATGGGCTTGCTTTTGATTGAGTTGGACAACCTCATTTAAAGTGTTTTGTTTTTTTTACCCCTTATTCCTTGTCTACAGGAAAGGGGATAAGTACCTGATGGTTGTAGTCTGACTGCTAGAAGTTACAAGAACAGGAGGCTTCATTTGCATAGGTCATGATCACTGCTCTGTTCATTTGTATAAGAAAAATGGTGATAGCTGAGGACAGCACTATGTCAGTCCCATAGAAGTGAATATAGCAATGGTCACACTTACCACCACTCCATTTACACAGGGGATTTAGGGACCTTGCACTCAGTGAGGATCCCAGCAGTTGGACTACTAGTGGTCAAATATTTATCCCCTTTTCCTATGGATAGGGGATAAATTTTAGACCATCAGGTCCAAAGTTTGGCAAATCGCACTGGTCCCCATGCACTTGCAGATTGATTTGCTTATCCATAAAAAGATGATTATCTGCTTTATTGGATAATGGCCATAAAATTATATATCTTCTCCTATTAAAGAACCCTACGCAGCACTGGCTATTGGCTTGGGAGCCAATTAAATCTGTTTAAGGCTAAGGCCCCATGTGGCGTCCTGCAGCAAAAAAGCGCTGCGGGAAAAGTTGCAGCAGCAATGCATCGCGTTTCTTCCCACTGCACTTTGCCCAGAAAGTTTGCAGAGGTTTCTTCTGCAGACTTTCTGCTTCAATTATATCTCTAGGGAAACCGCCGGAGTTTCCGTAGATATAATTGACATGCTGCGATTTCCAAAACTGCTGCAAGTCCGCACCGCATATTTTCCTGCAAAGTGGGGTGGGATTCACTAGAATCCCATCCAATTTGCTGTGACTGTAAAACGCTGCGTTTTTTTCCGCAGCATTTCTGCCACATGGGGCCCCGGCCTAAAAATGTTTGCTGTTACTTTGTTGTTCTTGGTCACTGGTGTTGCAGGGCCCGTAGTCATCATTAGGTTGCAGTGTTATGACACCCTGCTTATCACTATGAAAGACCTTGACATAGATGTTGTTGCATGGTTAGGGGTGATAATAAACATGGTCACATTAATGCGATCACTAATATAGGCATGGATATGTGCATACCGCATCTTTAGCATTTTTCTTTGCACGGTGTTGCTTCTATCTACCCTCAGGAGTGAAGTGCAACGCGCCACATTAAATTGATTCTCTGCGCGGCCAAGGGTCAGGAGTTCTGCTGTGCTGAGAAAATCTTAATGGACCACATGTCCTAACTAGCGCTGCAGTCCCTTTCTTCAAAGGGTTGTGGAGTTGAATCCGCATCATTCATAACACAACAACACGCTAGCAACTTTTTAGCTTTATTTTTACTTTATTAGCTGATATTGAATTAACAGTATATCAGTGTGTAATAAAAGGCTAAAGATTGTCCCAAATAGAAACGAAGCCTTACATAATAAGTTACTTTTGTTTTAATAGGTTGTGATCCGTCGTTTGCCTCCAAGTCTTACCAAAGAACAGCTGGAAGAGCATCTTCAACCTCTACCAGAACATGATTATTTTGAGTTTTTTGCAAATGACACCAGGTAATGATTCTGTGAACATCCTTTCTGTCCATCTGTACATTATCAATTGCCTATAGTTTTGTCTAATGCTAATATGTCTCCTTGCATTTGTTCCACAGCTTATTTCCTCATATGTTCTCAAGGGCATATATCAATTTCAAAAGTCCAGATGACATTGTGTTATTCAGAGATCGCTTTGATGGCTATGTGTTCATTGATCATAAAGGTATGTTGTAGTCTTGCTTGTGACTTTTTGTGACCAAATTATTGCTAGTATAATGTTATTAAACCTTGTTCTGTACATGGCTGCAAGGAATTTTCTCGCTAATAATAATTATCTGCATGATAAACTACTGTGACTCTTGGCGATCAGTTGTACAGAACTCCTTGGTCTCCCATTTCTCCCTCCGAGTATACATGTGATGAGGAGGAGTGGTATGGAACTACCTTCAAGCATGAACACTGCTGCTCCATACAACTCTGTGGGATAATTCAGACAGGCGTGTTTACAGTCTGTGTGTCCATCATGCTGCACACAGACCCATTGTAGTAAATGTTGCCATTCACACCACCATTGCAGTATTTACAGACTTTGAGACCATTGTCTCCCACTGCCTTCCAGTCCATTTCTGGGGCCATATAGAATGCACTTATGTATGAAAAATGGTTTGTGAAAGATAAGGAAATGGTCGCAGATTTGATCTTAAAAGCAATTTAAAAATCTATGCTAAAGGTTCTTGGGGACCCAACTATTATCAATTGTCTTATGGACACGTGATGAATATTGTTCATAGGAAAACCCTTTTAATAAATATATAGATCTTCTATCTGTCACTCTGTCTTAGATTGTACCACTAACTGTACATGGTCTGCATGGAGTTTGTGTAGTACTGTAAAAAGAGTCCAATAGATATTCCAAGTCTGCATTTGATATAAGCAAATATTGCAAGATATCTACCACTGTATAAATTAGTTTGATGCTGCCCATGTACTTTCTCTCCTGACAACCAAAGGACCACAACAAATGTTTCCTTTAAAGGAAACTTGACAGAAAACCTGATAAACCTCATAACTCGCTGGCATTCCTCCACAGTCAGCCCTCAAATGGTCCATGCACTGTATTCTACTGTATACCCAGAATCAAGAGGACTCCCAAGAGCTTCAGTACTTGGATATTTAGCTACCGTAATTGTCTGCTCGAGAATGCCACTGAAATAAAGTTATGTATTTGGAATTGGCAGGTTTTTACCTGTCAAGGCATTACAGCTGTTTTTGGAGGTAAAAAAGTGACAGATTTCCTTTTAGGCATGAAACCAGTCATTTTAGTAATAATTGAATCATAGTTAGGAATTATTATGTTCCAGATCTATTTGAGCATGTTACATATTGTGCAATGCTGATGCCCGTGTGATGGGGCACATTGAAGTGAGTGGAAGTGACAATTCTATTTGCATACTCATTTTATGGTTTTCATCACAGGTCAAGAATATCCAGCTATTGTGGAATTTGCCCCTTTTCAAAAAGTGGCAAAAAAGAAAAGCAAGAAAAAGGATTCCAAGACTGGGACCATTGATGATGGTAAATGTCTGATGATATAAAGTCATGATAATGTTTTCTGCCATATCCCACATTTGTAAGGGCTGTGATCAAAAATTCTGAATGTTTAAATGGAAATTGAGCATATTAATTACTTGTGCAACATTGTGCAAGTAACATAGCAGTCTAGGGCTACAGCAACTTTGTCATGTGACATGAAGATCACATAGTCGCATCTAATGATTGTCAATGTCACATAGTGGCCTTGCATGACTCCAACACAGCATTCACAGAAATTCCAGACCACCTGGATTTTTGTTCACAAGTTGTCCTTAACTTATATACTGTGATTCACATGCAAAGAAAAAGTTGTGTGACAGCAAGTAGCTCTAACCATAAGGGGTTTTCTTCCAATGACACTTATCTCCTATCCACAGGATACCCCTGAGATCACAAGAACAATGGTTCCCAACTGACCCATGCAAATGAGATGACTACTCTTCCATTCACTTCTATAGGACTGAAAGAATAATGTACTCAGCGATTTGTCAGTGCCATAGAAATAAATGAAGATCTGAACACTCACATGCATCACTGCTCCATTCACATGGGGCACTTGGGGACCCCCTTCTTGTGATCATTTGGGTCCCAACAGATACCCACTGTTCTGTGGGATACCGGGACATTATCAGCTACTGTAGATAATGGGAAGGCTTGTCTCATGAGGGCTCAGACCAGACTGCTGCTTCCACGCTTTATATTGCAGCAGTTTTTGTTATGTTTGATTGGCTGCGATGTATAAGCACTACCTCCATAGGAACTGAGTGCATAGATAGTTGATTATCATTACAGTAAGAATAGAATGATTATAAACTACAAGCAACTGATCCAAAAGTAAGAAAGCTTGATATTGGGCAACTGCCACACACATAAGGGCAAATGAGCCTCAGTTATCAGGACATCTGCAGATCCCCTTTAGGATATATTGCTCCTGTAATATTGTATGTTTGGGTCACAGAACTGCTGACCTTTGCCTATATTACTGTTTCTGTTCATGGCAAATTCAACAACATTTTGCTATTTTTTTTTTATTTTTTTATTTTAAATTTCAGGCTGTATGGCACCTGTAAAATATGTTGTGGTATAGCTTATCCATTTTTTCCCTCTCTTTTAGATCCAGAATACAGAAAGTTTTTGGATTCATACAGTGTGGATGAGGAGAAGCTTACTTCTACCCCAGAGACATTGTTGGAAGAAATAGAGGCGAGAAACAAAGAAATGATAGGTAAAGCAAAGTATAGACTATGTCACTGTTTTCTGACCAGGGATTCCTGAGCCCTGATCATGGGTTACATTAGAACATAAAGACCTGTCACCTTTATAGTACAGAAGCCAAACTGATTTCAGCCTGCTCACGGATACTTTGCAATGCAGTAAACGTGTGAGAGCCAAATTATAGCAGTGAACAATAACTATGAAATATTTTATCAGCCCCTACATCAAGGTATGGCATTAGGCTGCATATATTTAGGACGAGCACTGTGACCTCTTCGATGCTTAGGGTATGTTCACATGGAGAACTTGGAGATGAATATGAGGCAGAATCTGCCTCAAAATAAGCTTCCAATTCCACCTAAAATCATCTTCCCATTCATTTCAGAAGGAGGCAGTAGCTGTTAGCTAGCGAAACTTAATTTTCAGGTGGATTCTGCCTGAGAGCTCTCATTTAAATAAATGGGAGGCGAAAAATACTGCCTGGCTAGCACGGCATTTGATGTGGAATGTACAAATTCCATAGTGAATTTGGTAAAGTGGAAAAATTCTGCTTCTGATTTCCCGAAACTTACAATTCCATCGTGTGAACGTAGCCATACATTGTATTCTTTGTGCTTTATTTGAAGTTGAGTCCTATTTACTTGAATTGCAAACTAATCATGTGACTGATAAATGTGACTTCCTTGATGTGTGAAGTGGAAGTGATGCTCAACTGAGTGCCACTGCTGCTGTTGACATCTGAATGGTGGGGGTACTGGGTGAATGACCTCTGCAGATCTGATAACGATGGCTATTCTAAGCATCAGTATTAAAGACCTGAAAAACCACTTTAAACATTTGTCTGTTCATGGAAATAAGTAACAGTAGTAACCTTTCACAAATAATACAGATTGCAGACTGTTACACAGGATAACTTTAGACATCTGTTACCATTTGTTTTGTAGCTAAGAAGACAACGCCATTGTTAAGCTTCTTAAAAAATAGACAGGTAAGAATTTCATCTTGCTTTTGATGCCCATAAATTTTAGCCTATTTGTGATTCTCTTGGTTGAGCTTTAATCCTTTACCTTTTTTTGTAACATATAAGGGGGCAGGGACATACAGCTATTTATTGCTATGTTTAATGTTAGTTGGGTGTTGATTTATACGGTTTTAGCTGTATTAAAGGTATTTTCTAAAAATATTGCTAACCTTCAATAGCAGATTGAGGGGGCGGGGGTCTGAAACACCACGTTGCAGAAACGCAGCGTTTTGTTTTTTTTTTTGCTGCAGTTTTTTGAGCCAAAGTCAGGCATGTATTGAAAATTAATGGAAAATATAAAAGAAGCTCTACACTCCTGACTTTGGCTCAAAAAACTGCAACAAAATCTGCAACAAAAAAATGCTGCGTTTCCGCAATTTGGGGCCTTAGCCTTAATGTGTGTCAGCAGACATTGCTGCTAGATTGTACAGACTGGATGGAAAACTAGCCACGTAATGTTTGCGCGATTTTCCAGAGAATAAGAGATGAAAAGCGTGAAGAGAGAAGGCGGAGAGAACTTGAGCGTAAAAGACTGCGTGAAGAAGAAAGAAGGAAGTGGAAAGAGGATGAGAGAAGAAAAAGGAAAGAAGCAGAAAAACAAAAGAAATATGAAAGGACTCCAGAGAAAGAAACTGAAAGAGGAAAGGATGAGCCTAAGATTAAGGTACCTGGAATCACACATGAGAACATTACTCACCTATTATTTAGTCACTTTGGAAACAGCCTTATTCATTAATATCACATCTTTCAGTCGTGTAAGTTATGACTCTCAGAGAACATCAGCCAAAACAGAACAAAAAGAGATAGAAACTTCTTTTGAGAACTTTCAACAAGTGGCCAAGAAAAGGAAGGAGGCTTGGAAAGAAATGGCTATTTTATATCTGAGCCTTAGATTGATAGAACATAATATATTTATATTATTAACATTTCTAAACTTTCTTGAGTTTCTGTGAAAGTAAATATGCAGCAAGTTCTGCGTCTCATAAATTATAATTAATCATTTTAATTGGAAGCCAGACTCTGTGACTTAGTAACTTCACACAAAAGGGGCCCCAACTCTACATTGTAGGCTGTTATTAGCTATATTGCCTTCCATCTGTCCCATATAAAGGGCTGCATACTAACTGAGTAACTGTTTTAAAAAAAACAAACTTTTTTGGATGCACCTAAGCGATAAATAACGGTTGTGAATTTGTGCACAGCCTGTAAAGGCACAATTAATATGCTATGAAGGATGACCATACAGATAACCAACAATGAAACAAAATGAACAAATAAATGGGATTAAACTAAATACAGGGTTTACTACAGACCTAATGATCTGTAATGTGTTGTGTGGCATAGTTCTGTATGTTACGCATATTTAGTACATTAGTATAAATGCACCCATAGTCGCATAGTTTTCTTATTATGCAAACATTCAGATACATTGATATATTTTAGCATCTGTTGTGAATCCCTTTTTAAGAGCCAGGTTCCTGTTACTGTCCTGAAATCTTTGTGCCGTGTAAAAGTGCTGGTTTTGTTTGGTATTAACACTTTAGTCACTGTTACTGATGTACAAATTTTCTTGTCTCCATAGCTTCTTAGAAAACCTGAGAAAGATGATGAACGAGAGCCAGAAAAGAAGTTTAAACCCAGAAAACTGGAAAAAGATACTGTGAGAGAAGAGCGTATCTCATCGACCAAGAGATCAGATGGAGAAACTGGGGAGGAAAAAATGAAACGGCAAGTTATCCTTTTCTTGTCTTTTGTCAACGTATGCTGATTTATTGGGGATCTTCTTGTTAGTGAATTTCCTTAGTGTCTTTCAGTTAACCACTAACTTTTTGTCAGTTCTAATATGGCTGCCTTATTTCCTGGGCAGTGGATAGAAATCTAAATATTCTAACAGCACTCTATATGTGTTTTGGCTGGAATTCTCCTGCTTGTGAGATATTAAAGGGGTACCCCCTTTTTATTTTATTTTTATATAAAACGCCCTTTCCAGGCTTAAAGTAATAAATACTTTCTCTGGGCTGGTGTACATTTTCCCCCGGGAGCATAGCCTGCCGGACAGTGCTCTTCATTTATTTATGAGGAGTCATGCACCTTTTCATATGAGATGCACCCTCCGCCAGCTCTGGGGCTATGAAGACTGCCATGAGTAACACCAGTCTTTGTAAATATGCCCCATAGTTTTTATTATTTTAAACCTTTTAAGGGTGTGTCAATGCGGGACCTTCGGGGGGGCTGGTTACCAGGCAAGTAAGACGCATGGAGGAGTGGGTGCAAGTTCACACTAGTGCTTTATTGGGAGGATTTCACAGAGTCCATAACAACATAAATGGCTTTCAGCTGCATAGGGCAACATAAAACGGCTTGTTTCAGCTAAGTGGCAGAAAGTTTAAAGATATGTATCTGATAGCAAGGTATGTGTACCAACAACATAAAGAAAATCCCCAATAAGGAAATAAGTACACTTAAAAACTAACTTTTATTAATATCCACTAAAAGTATGTAAATCTATATATAAAAAAAGCACCTAATAAGAAGATGCCATACTATAATGGGGTCATATAAAGGGTAAAGGTAGCCTACCTCAAAATAGGAGGATAGTGTGGTGATACCTGTACCACTTCACAAACACCCCTCATTATAAATTGCAATTCCCAATATTTAGGTATCAATTCACTGAAGGGGAAAAGTGAAGGATAAATCAGCTGAAGGTATAACATACACACACATATACACCAGCTGGCTAGAGGTCAGTAAAAGACCGACCAAATTATCTGACTAGCCACTATCTAGGGAGCTTACATTACACTCCCACAATTGACTGCCTAATACTACAAACAAACAAACACCAAAAATGATACAAAAGGAGTATTTGCCCTAACTCCCAGCCTGCCTGACGCGCGTTTTTGCTGAACTACACCAGCTCATCAGAGGCACATGCATAAGGGCAAAGCAGAATACACCATAAGTGTGTGCAAACTGCCTGTATAATTTAGAGTGCCTAGTATAACCGCCCGGCTGGCCGTGATGAATGACCGCAGGTGCCGGCTCACACAGCCTAGCTTAATATCTGCTAAGCCACACCCCCTACAGTCCGTGTCATCAGAGGTGCGCCCAATCACAGAGCGCCAACACCCAGAAGCTCCGGACAGTGACATAAGTAAGGAACGCCCATACAGGGCGCTCCTTAGGATCTAAAAAAAGATGCAAATACGCATCCATGGTAACACCCGGACCCTAAAGTCGCGATATAACTGATGATCAGGCTTTAGAGATATAAAACACCATGAGAGGTGGCCAAGTAACACCCACCGAAAACAGAAGATGACATTTACATAAAGAACACACACAAAGGACTCAAACAGTAAAGTGGCAGACAGTCCAGCAACACAAAATAGTCTTTAAGACAGAAACAGTCCAACAAGCTCACCAAGTTAGCAGTTTGTCTCCACTTTCTAACCTCCACACAGGCAGTGTCTTTGTAGCTCAGAGCCACCATCAGAAGAAGGGGGAGAGAAAGAGAGATCCACCCTCCTAACTGCTCAGCGTTAAGGCTTCAACTTGGCTCTAACAAAACCCAGGACTGGAGCTTTGAGCCCGAGTCTGTAATCACACCCAAACCCCGGATATAGATTCCAGTCCATTACCTAGTGGAGAGGAGCCACCTTAGTGGGAGGTATCTTCCCTCCACAGTCTTTCTCTCTGCCTGCCTACAGGTGTTACAGAAAAAGAAAAATGAACACCCCTTTTAAGTTATAAATATTATATGGAAATTGCCATTTTCTAACATATACAATAAAGGATCAATTAAGGTGAACACTTATCCCCTTTTATTAGGTAGATGATATTGCTAGATAATGGGGGTCTGACTGCTGGGGGCAGTACCATAGCTAGGATTGAAGTGGCAGTCATGTGCCCTTTCTCACCAGTGCATCTAGCTGGAATACCCTGTTTAACGATTTTTGGAATGCATTTGAGATGTTAATTTAATTGCCTAAAAACTGAACAACAGTAGAGGTTTCTGCACTGAAATTGCCTCTTATGTGAAGTTATATTTGCTTAATTGCAGTTGTGACGATGACTACGTGAAG
This sequence comes from Leptodactylus fallax, assembly GCA_947044405.1. Lineage (NCBI taxonomy): Eukaryota > Metazoa > Chordata > Amphibia > Anura > Leptodactylidae > Leptodactylus > Leptodactylus fallax. The sequence continues at coordinate 104,315 of CAMRHE010001327.1, forward strand.
GATTATAGAGATAAGGATTATAGAGATAAAGATTATGATTTAGAACGCCGTGCAAGGGAAAAGGAGAAACACCGTTATCATGAAGAGGAACGACGTAAGCAGAGGGATCGATATGAGAAAGACCGATGTTTCCGAAGACGAGATGATGACTTCAGGAAGGAAAGGGAAGTAGTAAGAGAGAGAGTGAGGAAGCAGGAGTTTAGTGAATCTTCGTCGACCACTGATAAAGCTGAGCGTCCATCCCGAGACGAAAAGAAGGAAGATATGATCAAAAGAGATCGAATAAGGAACAAGGTGGGAATACTCTTCCTAACTTTTAGCAAAGTTACGTATTAGCTTGTATGAATAATATAGGCTAGTAGTAAGCAGCAGTCTTAATAGCCCTGCTAAATACTTTGATACTAACCTAGAGTGTGTGTTCAGGGGGTGAGAAGAGCAGGAAATCTGAGAGATACAGCTTCACTTTCAGGGAAAGGGGCATTGCTGCCCAGTAACATTCACCAGTATGGTGTAAAGAACCTACTATAAAGTGTACAAACTTTCTTTGAAACTATTTGCTACCCTTCTAAAAATTATGAATAGTTGCTTATTGTCAGTTGTAAATCAGCACTCTATACACACAGGCACCTGCAGCACTTTATACACACAGGCGTACATGCATATATCTTCATAGAAAGTGAAAAAATAATAACCTATAGTATATTAGAGATTACACAACTTGCCTGTAAAACTCACATACATGCCTAGGTTTATGCAAAAATAATGCAGAAATGATGGGTCACAGTGTGATAATTTCTATATACTACAACCCTCCAACAGCTTGTACTCTCAAATACACTGAAAGGGAAGGCATGCGATGTTTGGCAGAAATGTGCTAAAAATGTGTGCACTGCAAACCATAACAAGTAATGCTAGGGCATGCCATCACTGTGATCGGTTTGGGATCGAACTTATCCTGAGAATGTTAGGGCTGTGACACTGATGTAGTGCTGGTCTCATTCATGTGCATGGGATAGCTGCAGTTACCTGTACTATAAGTGGCTGGGACCATTATGCTACAGGGAAAATAAAACCGTAAACTTTCATGATACAATTGGATCCTAGAGGTTGGACACCTACTGGTCATAGACAATTGGCATAGCCTAACATGACATCTCTTTATAAGATAAGAAAAAATGTAGCCTGTGAAATTGTGCTTAAAGGTGAACGAATGTATTAAGCGTTGCTAGGAACTTGCATTACAAGTGTATATATTTAGAAGTTTTATTCATTCGTTTTTGTTTTTTTGTTTGTTTAAAGGATCGCCCAGCAATGCAGTTATATCAGCCTGGGGCAAGAAGTAGGAGCAGGTTAACACAGTGCGATGAGAGCCCAGTCAAGTCCAGCGATCAGGCAACTGAAAAGAAGCAAGAGAGTGAGACCAATGATACACGAAAAGGCGAGTAAGGTGATGGAAGATTTGGAGTGTCCTGCCCGTTGTGACAACCAAAGAATACAAACTCTGCAATCCCGAAGTGCCTTCAAAGAGAAGGAATCAGGAACAGGCAGGAAAAGTGTCCAGAGGATAGGCATAGAGGCGTCTATGGGGTGTAGATCGTGCAGAGTTTGGCTCAGAACCCATAATAGGTTCACATAGCACCAAGACTGCTGGTGGATCATTTAGCATATAGTACTGTAGTGGCAATGGTGGGAGGAGAGAGTGAAAATCTCAAGTTTACAATATCTTGTCTTGTGGCCTTATTGAAACATGAGTCCTCCATTCCTGTATTGGCAGAGGGTTATGACAGAAGAAAATATTTTTGAATGTTCCAGCCTAGTATTACATGGGCTGTTTCCATAGAGCTTGCCCTGTATTTCAGTTTTGCTGTTTTAAGTGTTAATAAAGATTTTGCTTTTTCTCTTACATTGGACATTCTGGAGACAAGAATGATCGCTGCTGTACAATGCTGACAAGACTCAGAATAATGCTGTAATTTTTGGTTTTCCGAATTATTTTCATACAGATCTTTATTACCTGCAATGAGAAAAGTCTACATTGACATATTCAGAGGAGCGTGGTGGCTTATTTTATCACGCCTGGATCATATAAAGAGTTAACTATCTTAAATGTAAACTACATCATTTCTTAACATTTTTTTCTAGGAAAAATAAAAAGAGATTTTGAATCTAAAACGCTGCTTTTATCATTTCTGTATTCACGATGCACTAGTAAAGAAGAATGTAGCATGTCAATTTACATCCGGCATAATATAAAACACGTAATAAAAATGTTATTCTCCAAATGAGCTTTTTTTTTTTTTTTTTTCCCCTCTTTTAATTTAATCCAAAAGAAAAAGACCCAGGGTGAGTTGTGAAGTGCACAGGTGTATTATAGTTCCTATTTCTACAGTGCTGAATTAGTGCATCTACAGTGCTGGCCAAAAGTATCGGCACCCCTGCAATTCTGTCAGATAATACTCAATTTCTTCCAGAAAATGATTGCAATCACAAATGCTTTGGTAATAATATCTTCATTTAATTTGTCTTCAATGGAAAACCACAAAAAAAATTGTCAAAAAGCCAAATTGGATATAATTCCACACCAAACATAAAAAAGGGGGTGGACAAAAGTATTGGCACCCTTTGAAAAATCATGTGATGCTTCTCTAATTTGTGTAATTAACGGCACCTGTTACTTACCTGTGGCACATAACAGGTGGTGGCAATAACTAAATCACACTTGCAGCCAGTTGAAATGTATTAAAGTTGACTCAACCTCTGTCCTGTGTCCTTGTGTGTACCACATTGAGCATGGAGAAAAGAAAGAAGACCAAAGAACTGTCTGAGGACTTGAGAAGCAAAATTGTGAGGAAGCATGAGCAATTTCAAGGCTACAAGTCCATCTCCAAAGACCTGAATGTTCCTGTGTCTACCATGCGCAGTGTCATCAAGAAGTTTAAAGCCCATGGCACTGTGGCTAACCTCCCTAGATGTGGACGGAAAAGAAAAATTGAGGAGAGATTTCAACGAAAGATTGTGCAGATGGTGGTTAAAAAACCTCGACTAACATCCAAACAAGTTCTAGCTGCCCTGCAGTCCGAGGGTACAACAGTGTCAACCCGTACTATCAGTCGGCGTCTGAATGAAAAGGGACTCTATGGTAGGATACCCAGGAAGACCCCACTTCTGACCCAGAGACATAAAAAAGCCAGGCTGGAGTTTGCCAAAACTTACCTGAGAAAGCCAAAAACTTTTTGGAAGAATGTTCTCTGGTCAGATGAGACAAAAGTAGAGCTTTTTGGGAAAAGGCATCAACATAGAGTTTACAGGAAAGAAAAAGAGGCCTTCAAAGAAAAGAACACGGTCCCTACAGTCAAACATGGCGGAGGTTCCCTGATGTTTTGGGGTTGCTTTGCTGCCTCTGGCACTGGACTGCTTGACCATGTGCATGGCATTATGAAGTCTGAAGCCTACCAACAAATTTTGCAGCATAATGTAGGGCCCAGTGTGAGAAAGCTGGGTCTCCCTCAGAGGTCATGGGTCTTCCAGCAGGACAATGACCCAAAACACACTTCAAAAAGCACTAGAAAATGGTTTGAGAGAAAGCACTGGAGACTTCTAAAGTGGCCAGCAATGAGTCCAGACCTGAATCCCATAGAACACCTGTGGAGAGATCTCAAAATGGCAGTTTGGAGAAGGCACCCTTCAAATCTCGGACCTGGAGAAATTGGCCAAAGAAGAATGGTCTAAAATTCCAGCAGAGCATTGTAAGAAATTCATTGATGGTTACCGGAAGCGGTTGTTCGCAGTTATTTTGTCTAAAGGTTGTGCTACCACTTACAGTCATATGAAAAAGTTTGGGCACCCCTATTAATCTTAATCATTTTTAGTTCTAAATATTTGGGTGTTTGCAACAGCCATTTCAATTTGATACATCTAATAACTGATGGACACAGTAATATTTCAGGACTGAAATGAGGTTTATTGTACTAACAGAAAATGTGCAATATGCATTAAACCAAAATTTGACCGGTGGAAAAATTTGGGTACCCTTATCATTTTATTGATTTGAATACTCCTAACTACTTTTTACTGACTTACTGAAGCACAAAATTGGTTTTGTAACCTCACTGAGCTTTGAACTTCATAGCCAGGTGTATCCAATCATGAGAAAAGGTATTTAAGGTGGCCAATTGCAAGTTGTTCTCCTATTTGAATCTCCTCTGAAGAGTGGCATCATGGGCTCCTCAAAACAACTCTCAAATGATCTGAAAACAAAGATTGTTCAACATAGTTGTTCAGGGGAAGGATACAAAAAGTCTCAGAGATTTAACCTGTCAGTTTCCACTGTGAGGAACATAGTAAGGAAATGGAAGACCACGGACAGTTCTTGTTAAGCCCAGAAGTGGCAGGCCAAGAAAAATATCAGGCAGAAAAGAAGAATGGTGAGAACAGTCAAGGACAATCCACAGACCACCTCCAAAGAGCTGCAGCATCATCTTGCTGCAGATGGTGTCACTGTGCATCGGTCAACAATACAGCACACTTTGCACAAGGAGAAACTGTATGGGAGAGTGATGCGAAAGAAGCCGTTTCTGAAAGCACGCCACAAACAGAGTTGCCTGAGGTATGCAAAAGCACATTTGGACAAGCCAGCTTCATTTTGGAAGAAGATCCTGTGGACTGATGAAACAAAGATTGAGTTGTTTGGTCATACAAAAAGGCGTTATGCATGGCGTCAAAAAAACACAGCATTCCAAGAAAAACACTTGCTACCCACTGTAAAATTTGGTGGAGGTTCCATCATGCTTTGGGGCTGTGTGGCCAATGCCGGCACCGGGAATCTTGTTAAAGTTGAGGGTCGCATGGATTCAACTCAGTATCAGCAGATTCTTGAGAATAATGTACAAGAATCAGTGACGAATTTGAAGTTACGCCGGGGATGGATATTTCAGCAAGACAATGATCCAAAACACAGCTCCAAATCTACTCAGGCATTCATGCAGAGGAACAATTACAATGTTCTGGAATGGCCATCCCAGTCCCCAGACCTGAATATCATTGAACATCTGTGGGATAATTTGAAGCGGGCTGTCCATGCTCGGCGACCATCAAACTTAACTGAACTGGAATTGTTTTGTAAAGAGGAATGGTCAAAAATACCTTCATCCAGGATCCAGGAACTGATTAAAAGCTACAGGAAGCGACTAGAGGCTGTTATTTTTGCAAAAGGAGGATCTACTAAATATTAATGTCACTTTTCTGTTGAGGTGCCCCTTTTGTATCGGTCAAATTTTGGTTTAATGCATATTGCACATTTTCTGTTAGTACAATAAACCTCATTTCAATCCTGAAATATTACTGTGTCCATCAGTTATTAGATATATCAAATTGAAATGGCTGTTGCAAACACCCAAATATTTAGAACTAAAAATGATTAAGATTAATAGGGGTGCCCAAACTTTTTCATATGACTGTATTAGGCTGAAGGTGCCAATACTTTTGTCCGGCCCATTTTTGGAGTTTTGTGTAAAATGATCAATGATTTGACTTTTTTTTCATTCTCTTTTGTGTTTTTTCATTGCAAGCAAAATAAATGAAGATATTATTATCAAAGCATTTGTGATTGCAATCATTTTCTGGAAGAAATTGAGTATTATCTGACAGAATTGCAGGGGTGGCAATACTTTTGGCCAGCACTGTATAGATGTGCAAGGGACCCTCCTGTACTTCCTTATACCTCCAATTTGTATGTGAAGCAGCAATGCTCTTTTGCTTGAGGTCGCAAAAAGTTACATTGGTGAAGGAGTTGCAGGGGGACACAGTGATCTTTGGATTGGTGATGGGAGTCTTGGCCAAAGTCACCATGTACCCTAGCCTTATGAGGTTCTGTAGAAGCTGAGGTGTAAAATGCAAGAGTCTCACTGTTTTTAAGGCTTCTCATCTGCTCACCAGGCAGAGACAGACTTTGTACTCTGCCCACATTAGAGTTTAGTTACAAGCCAGACTCTTCCTCTTTGGTGAAGAAATATCAAGGAGCCCCACTGGTCAGCACTGCATCATGTGGAAGTTGTTTGGAAACTAAGACCACAGGGACCACCAGAGTATCGGTGTCGGATCAGCAGAGTATAGAATAGATGAGTAGTTTTTCAGTTAATTTTTTCATTTCTATCATTTCTTGACTTTTTGTGTGAGTTTACGAACAATGAAGGAGCCACAGGGCAGCACGGCAATCTTTGGTTGCACAATGAGCATTGCAGCCAAAGTCACCATGCAGTTGTAACCTAAGTCTGCACAGAACTCAGACACAAGGAATTGCAGCTTGACTGCATTTTATTTGATAATACATCATAACTTCTACCACACACACACACAATTACACCTGCATTACATAGCCAAACACAACACGGTCCAACCCTCCTTGACTTGCATACATGCCAAACATTAATCATTTATTTATATAGTGCCAACATATTCTGCAGTGCTGTACAGAGATTGCCACACTCACAGTGCCTGGACTGTCCTCATTAGGGCTCACAATGTAATTTTAATTTATAGTGAACTTAAAATCCTGGCACCAAGCTTAACCAATAAAAACACAATGACTAGTAGTTGCAGTGAATGGGCAGAGTGATGCCTTCTAATCCACCCAATTTGTATGAGAATCAACAATAATGCAAATATAGACCCCCTCACACTCCTAAAACATGCAATGTATGGTCATAGATAGTCCAGAATGCAATGGGTCCAAACTACAAGTCCAACTGGCACTGCAATGCAATACTGACATTTGTATAGAATAAGCATGGAAGCTTGTGCGATTGCTAGAACTGAACCACATGGTCTACCTGTAAAGCTAGTGAGCAATTTGCTTAGACAACTTTGGTATTCCTGTGGATCAATTTTGATTCCATATAGCGTACACATCCACATTCTGTAAGTGAGCATCAATCCGGAGTGGAAACCTGCTAAAAGTGAAGGCAAAGTCCTGCTGACAGTGTGGGGCATCGCCACTTTGGAAGGATGGATAGATAGATGCATTTAAGATAAACTGCCCTCCTTCATGAAGGGATAGTCTTTTTCATCAGCTTCTTTTTCTTGTATCTGCCATAGTCATCGTTATTCACTATTGTATTCATTGCTGGGCCTTGTAGTTCCACAGAAACATGTTTAAAATGTAAAGAGACCAATCTCAATATTAAAGGGATTCTATCATCAAAACTCAGCATATCAACCCCACAGATAGATAAGTTGGGATCACCTGAATCAAACGGTTTTTCCTCTTGTGAATCGCTGCCTCCGTTGCTGAGTTATTGCCGTTTTTCTCAATATTCAAATGAGTTCTTTGGAGCAATGATGGTCCTGCCACTTCCCTCTTTGGAGCAATGGCAATGCCCTCATTACTTTAAAGAACTCATTTGCACTAGGAGGGGTATAACTATCCACAGTGAAACAATGTTTTATTTTAAATGTAGTGAGGAAAAGTAAAAGATGCCTTTAAAAATGGCTGAATCCCATTCACACAATGCAAAAAAATACCCGCAGCGGAAATGCTGCGATTTCCAAAACCATTGCGTTTTTGGAAATTGCAGCATACCAATTATACCTACGGAAACACTGGCAGTTTCGATATAGGTATAATTGAAGCAGAAAGTCTGCAGAGGAAAACTCTGTGGACTTTCTGTGAAAAGCACTGCGTGAAAAATCGCAATTTTAACCACGGTTTTTCCCGCAGTGCATTTTGGCTGCGGCACGCTACTTGGGGCCTTAGCGTAAAGTTGAATACCTAAAACAACCGTCATATTTCATATAAAATATGAAAATTTGATTTGGAGCTGGAACCCCTTTAAAACCTTACAGGGGTATTTTCAAAACAACCATCATATTTCACATGAAATGACTAAATGACCCCGTTAGCTGTAACTAGTTGTACTGACCACTCTTCAAGCTAAAAAGCTAAATATTAGCTAGTTTTATTCTGTTACAAGCAACGAAACATCTCCGAACCTCGCTCAGACCTCTGCTGCAATTTGTCCTCCGACCGGGAGATGGAGCTCTTGCTTTACTACACGTATTTGTAGAACGCCCTCCCTTACTGTACTCTCTATTCCTCCGCGCTGCTAACCTCTGCCCTTCGGCTTCCGTCTTCCTCTTTCTCAACCGCCATTGTGGTGATAGGGTCTGTGTGATCTATCATGGTGAGTGAATCCGGTGGAATCCTCAACGCTGGCGCGTTATCGCGGGTCTGGGGTTGTGTTGTGTAGTGGCGGGGACGCAGAGCAGTCGGTTCATGTGTGTATTGTGCCGAGGGGGTTCTAATCCCGGCTGCTGTTGATAATGTACTTTGGTGTACTATTAGGGGCTCCTCCTATGTGCCGTTTCCATGAATATAATGTAATTAACTAGCATTAGCTTATAGTCTGCTCAGGAGGACTACAAGACCCATAATGTCTTGTTAGTTTGTGTATGCGGTACAGGGGTGTTATAGCTGAACGGACTGATTACAGTAAGGTGGATGGACATGGCATCTTGTAGTAGAGGTGAGAGGCTGGGGACACATAATTAGCATTGAGTGCTTTAAATCCTAATAACTGCTCCATGTGAACACGTACATAATAGTCTGAGCTATAGTAGCGGGTTATAGAGAAGTTGTGCGTGTAATACTTGTATATACTAGTGATGGTTACTGGCTTAGTACAATGGTTTGGTTGGTGTGAGCTGCTGGATGTACAGGTTGGAATAGGGAAGACAAAAACTTATGGGGAAATGAATAGCCGTGTAATTCATGAACATCATCATATGTGATGGGGGAGCAGACCCCACATCGCTGTGATGAGAATTAGGTTTGCTCTTAAATTTCTACATCTATTTGCACCCTACTTGAGAAATATTTGAATATCTGGTTAACTCTTGACGCATCACACACTAAGGTAGTTGGACGGCTGCTTACGGACACTCTGGATGATATCTCCCTACCGTAGGGTTTGATGTGTAGAGAGTGTTATGTAAAGTTGAATTATACTGAGCTGGAAGAGCACACGTTACAGTAGCACCTTTATATATTGTAGGTAGCCATGATGGAATTGCTGCTGTTTAAAGGGTTTTCCTGGTTTGTGAGTTTAAGTAGTTGTCACATGAAGAAGACAGCATTTACTTTAGATGCATCGGTGCCATGTTTCCCAATCTAATTCCTTAGGAACGACAACAGGTCGTGTCTTGAGGATATTCTATAGGAAAACGCCTGTGCTAAATATTTGTTAAAAAGAAGACAGGTATCAATCTCTATTAGCGCAGCCCTTCATCTGAATGGCCACCAAGTAATAATACATTTCAGGTTGCTTCTCCCTGTGGAGAAATCAGCTTTTTGTTACAAGTGGTACCTGGGAATATTAACTCATCTCCCTAGGGTCACATTTTAATGGGAAAGTTTCTGCGTTGCTATGTAGCCGGTGTCACTAGTTATCAAGTCTCTGAAGCAGTCTGTTAGAGCAGGAGCTGGAGTCTGCCTGTTGAAAAATAGTAGTCTGAGGTTTGGTATTCTGGCTCCACAGAGCATCCCTGCCGCAGTTATCATACTGGACAGTAATAGATTTTGTGACTGTATAGGGAAATAGGGATTTTTTTTTTTTTGCCACATATGAAAACTCACTCCCTTTTTTCCCTTTCTGTAGTTTACTGCCATATAGTTATTTAAAGCGCCACCGAGTTCTGTCTATTTGCACCCCACAAATACATCTAGCCTAGGTACATCCATGCTTTGATGAGGTATATTATGGCATGACAGATTTCACCCCCCCCCCCTTCATGAAGTAATGCATGAACCATGTTGCTTACTCTTGAGCATGGTGCTAATACCTGCTATAGTAGATGCACTTTGAGATTGCTAATGTGTATTTTATCTTTTTCCTGTCAGTCGTCCCACAAGACCTTCAGAATTAAGAGGTTTCTTGCCAAAAAGCAGAAACAGAACAGACCAATCCCACAGTGGATCAGAATGAAGACTGGCAATAAGATCAGGTATGTGTAAAGTTGTACAGGCTCTGTGTTACATTACTGCTTGTTTCCTAGGGTGTTAGGGTTAACTATATATACAGGCCCCTTCATCTATAGTAACATCTTCAAATAGTCTTCCTCAGTAAGAACACGTCTGTGCTGCGGGGGTCTACATTGCTGCGCTCTGTAGTGGGGAATTGGACAATTGGTGCACTATATTGGCTTACTGACCAGTGTATATTGGAATTCAGAGACACACTGACAGCATTTACCTGAGATGCATTGGTGCCGTGTTTCCCAATCTAATTCCTTAGGAACGACAACAGGTCGTGTCTTGAGGATATTCTATAGGGGAACGCCTGTGCTAAATATTTGTTAAAAATAACTCCTTTATGGAATATTGAGGAAATCCTGTATGCATGGACAGAAATAAGCTGCATCGGTGTGGTACAAATAAGAATGGTGACCAAAGTGCACCTAGGATTTCACACAAGAATTTCCCAAAGTGCATGGTCTGTAGGTTTAGGGCTGCGGACAGGTGGCACATGTGGCCAGAGCGCTGCACACCAATGATGCTACAATTTTGAAATTCATACAGATTTGCCTGTAAAAACCATGTCATTGGCTATTGTAGGTGGGGTTGGCAATTTTATCCAAAATGGCAAACACTTCCCACATTTATTAATCTGGTCAAATACTGTGTGGTAGATTGAGTGTATATTGTTAGAAGTTAGGCACCAGAACTGGCTCCACGGCAGTATTCTGCTGCATTGTACTAATTTACAAAATCTTGCCCCCATTTTTAAAATATATTTATTGTGGTGTACCTGGGGGTTTGGGGTTGGTTCTGCCCCTGGGTTATGTGATTGAAAACGGCACCTGGCCTCCAGGATGGGATGCTCTGCCTCCCTCACCCCTACCATTTTCACAGATAACTGTCTGCTATAGGGGCTGGCTTTACTATAGTCTTCCAGCCCCCATAACACATGTACCCTTGAAGAAATGGAGGGACCCAGGGGCTAGTGCTATTTCTGGTCACATAACCTGTGAGCTCATCTGTGGGGAGTTATTCCAATGCAGGTTGCAATTACAGTGCTTCTTTATGGTAGAAGTGCTGTCATTATCCTGCAGAAAATAAAGATGTCTGCTTGTTTGATGGCTTTTCCTTCATCTGAGGGAAATCCTTCAGTGCTGACAGCTACAGCTTACTGTGTGTTATATTTAAGGTCACTGAGATGAATACATATTGGATGTTATGGTGGTAAACTATGTATTGTAATCACAGGTACAACTCCAAGAGAAGACACTGGAGAAGGACCAAGCTCGGCCTGTAAAGAAGCTGTCAGATGGCAGACCAAGCTCTCTGTGGGTTCCTTGTGAAGACCTGATAAACATCTTGTTATACAGTTATAATTTTGTAGCATTATCAGCTATTTGCATCTGAAATAAATGAAAAGTTACCATCAGTATGTGTCCATCTATTTATTCTTTGCAAGACCAAAGCTGGCACCAATCCGTCATGTGAGCTCAGGTTGGGGAATGGAAAGTATTTATCACTCCAAGATTCAATTCACTGGCTGAGATTGGTCATAAATTGTGGTGTTCACCATGCGACATAAATAACACATTACCTCTTGTTCTGTAGGTCATTATCTTCTGACTTTTTTTTTGAGGTTTACATTTTCATTGATATGATTTTGGTGTACATACAATTTTTTTTGTGTGTGTGTGGTGAGGACTGACTGGCTACTTTGGCACTGTTTATTTTTTACCATCCTCTGCTGGGTTGTATTTGGTCATTTAATTGGGATGTTCAAGATGTGCCAGTACCGATTGTTTAACTTTTGGTAATAAAAAAAAGATATTTTTAATGTGGATTAAATGAGGGGTGGGGTTTGTTATGCCTTTTCTTTGTAATATTTTTAAGTCCCCATAGGATATACTACTCTGGGGGTGTGTGTATGTAGAGATATATAATATATATATTTGTGATTAAAATGTTGCTAGCCTTGCCTCTGGTAAGTTGCAGCTGCGGAGAGCAATTGTTGGGCCTCCAGCTGCCATAGCTCATGGGACCCCCTAAATTGTGGCGTCAGTCCTCTGCCAATCTCCTTAGATGCCATGGTTGCTATTGACTGGGGTATTTAAATGGCTGTGACCAATATTATCGGAGGCCAAGGCCATTGCAGTAGGAGCATGACTGTCTTTTGGGCTCCACAGTAATCACATGGGCACTATATCTGAACCTGTTATCACAATGACTTAACTATACATTATGATGCCTTTTATAGGCAATCCATGACAAACATTTAAGTTGTGGTATCATTAAGGGGTTAATATTTGAGGCTGATCACTATATTATATTGCAGCACAGGAAAGATTTTCCTTACTATATACAGTATCCTTAACCACTTTTTCACTGTGATTGACTTTGTGTGACTTTTCAGTTTATCACCAACTTGTGGAGAAATAAGGATCCAAGGAATTTTCTTTTTTGCTTAAATGGGTTTTTCTGAACCCAAATTGATTTTTCAGACTGATGACCTATGTATAGGAATAGGGACAGTGCTGGCCATCGATTAGCAGCTCTTGGTACCCGGAGGCTGCTACAACAGCTGGTCTGGATGTCAGATCTCCACAGATCACATACTGATGGATAGCTCATCAGTATGAAAAATCTTATTGGAACCAGAAAACCCATTTGAGTCTCTCTCCAGATGAATGATATGCAAAGTGGTCATTTTGCATGTATGGGGCACCTTTTTTCACGCATCCCCAGTGGACTTTAATCTACTAAATGGACTGTTAAAAATACTAGTAATGTGAATAGCTCTATTCACGTGAATTGATTTTTAAGTTTGTGGCTGATGGACTGTCATTTATCTTTACTAAATTGAGCTGTTCTTGCCAAACTATGGGCTATTGCAACCAGAACAAATGTTCAGCAATTTTATACCACTACACCTTGTTATAACACATTTAAGAGATTAGTGTATGAAACTAACCCCTAAATGTCTGTTAGGGTTTGTTTCTGTACCTCTACATAAATCCAGGCAACTCATCCCTTAGTCTGTAACTCTGTGAGGTGCATCAGAAAGGAGGTCATTACTTTAGTGACAATGCAGGATGCAAGGCGTATTGTATGTTGGGGCCTATGTTGAATGACATGTACAGAAATAAAGTCCCCTTTCTTAACTGTAAAATATAAAGGATACATTAAATTTAACTTTTTACAATGGTTGCAATAAACCTGAACACTACCAAAAAGCCATAAATGTATCAATAAATGTCACAACGCAATGTAATTTATTCATATTTGGCATAATAAAATTGACTTACACAATAAACTTAACATATTTATGGCGGTGCAGTTCAGTCATTCTGCAAATAAGAAATAAACAGTGAAATCTTTATTTTACCCACATTGCCACACAAAAATAATTCATCCTGTAAAAAGTAAAGTGTCAATGTGAAAAGGAAGGAAGGTGGGAGGCAAGAACAAGGTTACTTGCTATAGTTCAACATTCTGTACATAAATGTATATTTTTATCAGTGTTTTGTATGGGAAATAAATCCATACAATGGATATAATTAAGTCTACATCTGTATAATCCAGTCAGAATTGGCAAACCCAGGGGACTACAAGTATAAGAGGAGCAGTCCTATTGTAAAAGCAATATTCCCAGTCTGTAGTTATAATCTATGTACTGGCCTCAAAAATATGGAAGTCATTGGCAGTGGAGCATGCCAGAAACCACAACGCTTTGTTTAACAAACTTTCCATTACGCAGTGAAGTAAAATGTGGGACAGTGGTGAGAAGTGAGGGAAGACATGAGACACAAGTTTTATGAAAATATCTCTTAAATTCCAAGTTTCTAGCCAAGCAATTGGTAAAATAAAATCTCTGTACAGATCCCTTCCAAATCATTTGAAGAAAACTACAAGATTGGTTAGAAATATCTGGTTATTTCAGCTCACATCCAGGCTCCCCTTATGTTATGCCAGTCCATAGCATTAAAGGGGGTTTTCTGGCCCCTAATGCATGTTTCATATTGATGATCTTTCCACTGGACAGGTCATCAGTATCTAATATGTGGAGTCTGACACCAAGACCCTGCACAGATCAGCTATTGTGGCAGCCTCTGGGTGTCCAAAGCTGCTAGTGGATGCACGCTACGCGTCACCAGAACCACAGCTATGTAGTGGACGGGGCTGCTGCACTGCTCCTATTATTGCTATAGCTATACATGGAGTGGAATCAGTCTACTCCTCTTCAAGTACTCCCCAATACCACTGCTGTGTTACTTGAATAGGAGCAGGCTACATGTTTGCGGTGCCCAAAGTCTGCCACAGATCAGATACTGATGTCCTCCTGTGGATATGTCATTCGTATCAAACATGCATTAGGGGCCTGGACTGATTCTGGATATAAAATTCATTCCTCAGGTCAATTTACTCAGAATTTTTTTCTGTGCAGCTTGTGGATGAGATTTGATAAAATCTTAACCAATTTGCTGCTAATGTAAATGCTGCCGATTGTCTGCAATTTCATGGTGGAAAATTTTAAGCTTATTTTCAGTATGAATGCACCCAGGCTTTCTGGGATAAACCCCCCTCCCCCCAAAAAAACAGCAAAATAGAAGATAGACTCCGCACAATACATACTAATGGCTTTGACACTTGGGACTACATCAGTCCAAAGTATGAAGAGGCCATGGAGCTCTTTGACCCCTTTGTTGCATATTCAGACACATCACTTTCTTTTCCCAGAAACATGCTTTAAAAATACATAAGGGTCTAGTCCTTATAATAAAGCGATGCATCATCTTTAAGTCTTAATATCTAAGCATTTGCACATTTAGTGGTTTATGTTAAATAAGGAAGCTCTCAGCATTTCCTTGTCAGGATGTGCCAACACCCTAGTAAGATAGAGGATGTACTACTTTACATAATAAACAGACTTCAGCTAGAGACATTACATTCTCATGTCAGTAGAAGCAATGTACAACTTCATATTTCTTTTATTGTCGGTCTCCTTAGTACAGAATGTTCTGCATATACTGTAGTCCAGGGGTCGGCAACCTATGGCACGCGTGCCACTCTTGGCACGCGAGGCTTATTTCCCTGGCACGGCAGCGGACTCCTCACCCAGCAGTTTCGATCGGACCAAACACGTCCGAAACGAAACTGCTATTATTATACTGTGGTGTCTCTTCAGACCCCCGAGTATAATAAGCGGAGCCCCCGGGGAGATGATCAAACATAAAAAACAATGTTACCATTCCACGCTCCGCAGCCGCTGTGTACTCTTCAGGCGCTTCTGCTTGAAGTCAGCTGACAGGGCCTCAGGGGTCACGTCTGCGTCTGACGTCATTACGCATAATGACGCGACGTGACCCCTGAGACTCAATGAGCGGTCGCTGACTACAGGCAGAAGCGCCCGAAGATACATAGCGGCTGCGGAGCGTGGAATGGTGAGTTAACATTGTTTTTTATGTTTCATCACCTCTCTTTGCCCTCCACTTATTATACTCTGTGGTCTGAAGAGACCCCACAGTATAATAATAGCTAGTGAATGTGCAGGGGCCACTATAGAGCATAATACCGTGTGCAGGGACCACTATGGGACATATACCGTGTGCAGGGGCCACTATGGAGCATAATACCATGTGCAGGGGCCACTATGGGACATATACCGTGTATAGGGGCCGCTATGGGACAAATACTGTGTGCAGGGGCCGCTATGGGACATAATACCGTGTGCAGGGACCGCTATGGGACAAATACTGTGTGCAGAGGCAGCTATGGGACAAATGCCGTGTGCGTAGGCCGCTATGGGACAAATACTGTGTGCAGAGGCCGCTATGGGACATATACCATGTTGCAGGGGCCGCTATGGGACATATACCGTGTGCAGGGACCACTATGGGACATTATTCTGTATAACGGTGTGTTTTCTATATTAAGGATGTGTTTTTGCACAGAAAACTCAGGCTTTGTTTTTTTTTTTGTGCAAAAATGCACCAGTTTTACATCGAATGAAAAAGTTCCAAATATAGCTGCATCCAGATACATAGTGTGTTTTCACCATAAGGATGCCGCCATACGGTGCTCCTGGACACATTTACCACTAATTGGGGGCTGCACATGGACTTTCATTGCTTCTAATCAGAAAGTACAGGAGCGTCCCAGGAAATCGCAGTAAACGCATGTGTCCTAAAGCATCTGGTGGCAGCACTTCTGTGTTATGGTTTGTGATATATGACTTAAGTTTAGGGGTTGTCAGACTTACAATTATTGACCGGCACTCCGAGTATCTCATCTTTGATTTTTTTATTAAAATCGGCACGCCGAACAAAAAAGGTTGCCTACCCCTGCTGTAGTCTGTATGGATACTTAGTATAGAACCCTCTTCATATACTGTAGTCTGTATGGCTCCCTAGTATAGAAACCTCTTCATATACTGTAGTCTGTATGGCTCCTTAGTACAGAATGTTCTGCATATACTGTAGTCTGTATGGCTCCTTAGTACAGAATGTTCTGCATATACTGTAGTCTGTATGGCTCCTTAGTATAGAATGTTCTGCGTATACTGTAGTCCGTATGGCTCCTTAGTATAGAACCCTCTTCATATACTGTAGTCTGTATGGCTCCTTAGTATAGAACCCTCTTCATATACTGTAGTCTGTATGGCTCCCTAGTACAGAATGTTCTGCATATACTGTAGTCCGTATGGCTCCTTAGTATAGAACCCTCTTCATATACTGTAGTCTGTATGGCTCCTTAGTACAGAATGTTCTGCATATACTGTAGTCCGTATGGCTCCTTAGTATAGAATGTTCTGCGTATACTGTAGTCCGTATGGCTCCTTAGTATAGAACCCTCTTCATATACTGTAGTCTGTATGACTACTTAGTTTTCTGCACATACTGTAGTCTTAGTACAAAACCCTCTACACATACTGTACAGCCATGGCCAAAAGTTTTGAGAATGACACAAATATTCTATTTTCACATGATCTGCTGCCCTCTGGTTTTTATGTGTGTTTGTCAGATGTTTTTATCACATACAGAAATAGAATTGCATTCATATTATGAGTAACAGAAGCTTATATTGACAGTTAGAATGAGTTAATGCAGCAAGTCCATATTTGCAGTGTTGACCCTTCTTCTTCAGGACCTCTGCAATTCTCCCTGGCATGCTCTCAATCAACTTCTGGACCAAATCCTGACTGATAGCAGTCCATTCTTGCAGAATCAATGCTTTAATTTTGTCTGAATTTGTTGGTTTTTGTTTGTCCACCCGTCTCTTGATGATTGACCACAAGTTCTCAATGGGATTAAGATCTGGGGAGTTTCCAGGCCATGGACCCAAAATCTCTATGTTTTGTTCCCTGAGCCATTTAGTTCTCACCTTTGCTTTATGGCAAGGTGCTCCATCATGCTGGAAAAGGCATTGTTGAGCGCCAAACTGCTCTTGGACGGTTGGGAGAAGTTGCTCTTGGAGGACATTCTGGTACCATTCTTTATTCATGGCTGTGTTTTTAGGCAAGTCTGTGAGAGAGCCGATTCCCTTGGCTGAGAAGCAACCCCACACATGAATGGTTTCAGGATGCTTTACAGTTGGCATGAGACAAGACTGGTGGTAGCGCTCACCTCTTCTTCTCCGAATAAGCTGTTTTCCAGATGTTCCAAACAATCTAAAAGGGGATTCATCAGAGAAAATGACTTTACCCCAGTCCTCAGCAGTCCACTCCCTGTACCTTTTGCAGAATATCAGTCTGTCCCTGATGTTTTTTCTGGAGAGAAGTGGCTTCTTTGCTGCCCTCCTTGAGACCAGGCCTTGCTCCAAGAGTCTCCGCCTCACAGTGCGTGCAGATGCACTCACACCTGCCTGCTGCCATTCCCAGCAAGCTCTGCACTGCTGGTAGCCCGATCCCGCAGCGGAAACACTTTTAAGAGACGGTCCTGCTGCTTGCTGGTCTTTCTTGGGCGCCCTGGAGCCTTTTTGGCACCAATGGAACCTCTCTCCTTGAAGTTCTTGATGATGCGATAGATTGTTGACTGAGGTGCAATCTTTCTAGCTGCAATACTCTTCCCAGTTAGGCCATTTTTGTGCAGTGCAATGATGACTGCACGTGTTTCTTTAGAGATAACCATGGTTAACAGAAGAGAAACAATGATGGCAAGCACCAGCCTCCTTTTAAAGTGTCCAGTGGTGTCATTCTTACTTAATCATGACAGATTGATCTCCAGCCCTGTCCTCATCAACACCCACACCTGTGTTAATGGAGCAATCACTGAAACGATGTTAGGTGGTCCTTTTAAGGCAGGGCTGCAATGATGTTGAAATGTGTTTTGGGGGATAAAGTTCATTTTCTAGGCAAATATTGACTTTGCAAGTAATTGCTGTTAAGCTGATCACTCTTTATAACATTCTGGAGTATATGCAAATTGCCATTAGAAAAACTGAAGCAGTAGACTTTGTAAAAATTAATATTTGTATCATTCTCAAAACTTTTGGCCATGACTGTAGTCTGTATGGCTGCTTAGCATAGAACCCTCTTCATATACTGTAGTCTGTATGGCTCCTTAGTACAGAATGTTCTGCGTATACTGTAGTCTGTATGGATACTTAGTATAGAATCCTCTTCATATACTGTAGTCTGTATGGCTACTTAGTTTTCTGCACATACTGTAGTCTTAGTACAAAACCCTCTACACATATTGTAGTCTGTATGGCTGCTTAGCATAGAACCCTCTTCATATACTGTAGTCTGTATGGCTCCTTAGTACAGAATGTTCTGTATATACTGTACAGTAGTCTGTATGGCTCCTTAGTACAGAATGTTCTGTGTATACTGTAGTCTGTATGGATACTTAATATAGAATCCTCTTCATATACTGTAGTCTGTATGGCTCCTTAGTACAGAATGTTCTGCATATACTGTACAGTAGTCTGTATGGCTCCTTAGTACAGAATGTTCTGTGTATACTGTAGTCTGTATGGATACTTATTATAGAATCCTCTTCATATACTGTAGTCTGTATGGCTACTTAGTTTTCTGCACATACTGTAGTCTTAGTACAAAACCCTCGACACATACTGTAGTCTGTATGGCTGCTTAGTACAGAATGTTCTGCATATACTGTAGTCTGTATGGCTGCTTAGCATAGAACCCTCTTCATATACTGTAGTCTGTATGGCTCCTTAGTACAGAATGTTCTGCGTATACTGTAGTCTGTATGGATACTTAGTATAGAATCCTCTTCATATACTGTAGTCTGTATGGCTACTTAGTTTTCTGCACATACTGTAGTCTTAGTACAAAACCCTCTACACATACTGTAGTCTGTATGGCTGCTTAGCATAGAACCCTCTTCATATACTGTAGTCTGTATGGCTCCTTAGTACAGAATGTTCTGCATATACTGTACAGTAGTCTGTATGGCTCCTTAGTACAGAATGTTCTGTGTATACTGTAGTCTGTATGGATACTTAGTATAGAATCCTCTTCATATACTGTAGTCTGTATGGCTACTTAGTTTTCTGCACATACTGTAGTCTTAGTACAAAACCCTCTACACATACTGTAGTCTGTATGGCTGCTTAGTACAGAATGTTCTGCATATACTGTAGTCTGTATGGCTGCTTAGTACAGAATGTTCTGCATATACTGTAGTCTGTATGGCTGCTTAGCATAGAACCCTATTCATATACTGTAGTCTGTATGGCTCCCTAGTACAGAAAGTTCTGTGTATACTGTAGTCTGTATGGCTCCTTAGTATAGAAACCTCTTCATATACTGTAGTCTGTATGGCTCCTTAGTACAGAAAGTTCTGCGTATACTGTAGTCTGTATGGATACTTAGTATAGAATCCTCTTCATATACTGTAGTCTGTATGGCTCCCTAGTATAGAAAGTTCTGCGTACACTGTAGTCTGTATGGATACTTAGTATAGAATCCTCTTCATATACTGTAGTCTATATGGCTCCCTAGTACAGAATGTTCTGCATATACTGTAGTCTGTATGGCTGCTTAGTACAGAATGTTCTGCATATACTGTAGTCTGTATGGCTGCTTAGCATAGAACCCTATTCATATACTGTAGTCTGTATGGCTCCCTAGTACAGAAAGTTCTGTGTATACTGTAGTCTGTATGGCTCCTTAGTATAGAAACCTCTTCATATACTGTAGTCTGTATGGCTCCTTAGTACAGAAAGTTCTGCGTATACTGTAGTCTGTATGGATACTTAGTATAGAATCCTCTTCATATACTGTAGTCTGTATGGCTCCCTAGTATAGAAAGTTCTGCGTATACTGTAGTCTGTATGGATACTTAGTATAGAATCCTCTTCATATACTGTAGTCTATATGGCTCCTTAGTACAGAATGTTCTGCGTATACTGTAGTCTGTATGGCTCCCTAGTATAGAAAGTTCTGCGTATACTGTAGTCTGTATGGATACTTAGTATAGAATCCTCTTCATATACTGTAGTCTATATGGCTCCTTAGTACAGAATGTTCTGCGTATACTGTAGTCTGTATGGCTGCTTAGTACAGAATGTTCTGCATATACTGTAGTCTGTATGGCTGCTTAGTATAGAACCCTCTTCATATACTGTAGTCTGTATGGCTCCCTAGTATAGAAAGTTCTGCGTATACTGTAGTTTGTATGGCTCCTTAGTATAGAACCCTCTTCATATACTGTAGTCTGTATGGCTCCCTAGTATAGAAAGTTCTGCGTATACTGTAGTCTGTATGGCTCCCTAGTATAGAAAGTTCTGCGTATACTGTAGTCTGTATGGCTCCTTAGTATAGAACCCTCTTCATATACTGTAGTCTGTATGGTTTCTGTACATACTGTAGTCTTAGTACAAAACCCTCTACACATACTGTAGTCTGTATGGCTGCTTAGTATAGAATGTTCTGCGTATAGTGTAGTCTGTATGTCTTCTGAGCAGTGGCGTAACTAGGAATGGCTGCAAAAATTTGGAGCAGAGTGTGGATGCCTCGGCCAAACAGATTTACTGTAATTCACACCAGAAAATCTTCATGATTTATACCTAAAATGTATGCCAGTTCCTGACTGGCATAGATTTCAACTCTGGTGCACAGAACCATGCGATATGCCGATCTTAATAAATTACCCCTTGATGTGTACAGAGAGATTCTACTTTACAGACCATGCTTTTAGAGGAAAATATCTCTGTATACTTCTAGCCATAATACTGTGTATACCTAAACCTGAGTACACTATAACACTTCCAAACCATAATCCCATGTATGTAATGCCATGTACACTAGACAACCAGGGCTATAAGCAAGCTGCACATATGCATTCAGATTTTCATTGTATGACACCATGTTAATGAGGTATTCTTGAGAAGCATTGCTTGTCAGAAAATTTTAATTCAGGTTACCAAAAAAAGAAGAATTAAGTCTAAATCTTACGATTTCTAAATGACAAAATTAAAAGGTTACACTAAAGAGGGCTACACCCAGCTGAGCCATATTCAGACTATTGTACTATTCTTAGAAAATCACCAATTCTAGTTTGCGCAGTTTACAGTGGATTTTTTTTGTAAGCCCACATACAGTCATATGAAAAAGTTTGGGCACCCCTATTAATCTTAATCATTTTTAGTTCTTAATATTTGGGTGTTTGCAACAGCCATTTCAATTTGATATATCTAATAACTGATGGACACAGTAATATTTCAGGATTGAAATGAGGTTTATTGTACTAACAGAAAATGTGCAATATGCATTAAACCAAAATTTGACCGGTGCAAAAATTTGGGTACCCTTATCATTTTATTTATTTGAATACTCCTAACTACTTTTTACTGACTTACTGAAGCACAAAATTGGTTTTGTAACCTCACTGAGCTTTGAACTTCATAGCCAGGTGTATCCAATCATGAGAAAAGGTATTTAAGGTGGCCAATTGCAAGTTGTTCTCCTATTTGAATCTCCTCTGAAGAGTGGCATCATGGGCTCCTCAAAACAACTCTCAAATGATCTGAAAACAAAGATTGTTCAACATAGTTGTTCAGGGGAAGGATACAAAAAGTTGTCTCAGAGATTTAACCTGTCAGTTTCCACTGTGAGGAACATAGTAAGGAAATGGAAGACCACAGGGACAGTTCTTGTTAAGCCCAGAAGTGGCAGGCCAAGAAAAATATCAAAAAGGCAGAGAAGAAGAATGGTGAGAACAGTCAAGGACAATCCACAGACCACCTCCAAAGAGCTGCAGCATCATCTTGCTGCAGATGGTGTCACTGTGCATCGGTCAACAATACAGCACACTTTGCACAAGGAGAAGCTGTATGGGAGAGTGATGCGAAAGAAGCCGTTTCTGAAAGCACGCCACAAACAGAGTCGCCTGAGGTATGTAAAAGCACATTTGGACAAGCCAGCTTCATTTTGGAAGAAGATCCTGTGGACTGATGAAACAAAGATTGAGTTGTTTGGTCATACAAAAAGGCGTTATGCATGGCGTCAAAAAAACACAGCATTCCAAGAAAAACACTTGCTACCCACTGTAAAATTTGGTGGAGGTTCCATCATGCTTTGGGGCTGTGTGGCCAATGCCGGCACCGGGAATCTTGTTAAAGTTGAGGGTCGCATGGATTCAACTCAGTATCAGCAGATTCTTGAGAATAATGTACAAGAATCAGTGACGAATTTGAAGTTACGCCGGGGATGGATATTTCAGCAAGACAATGATCCAAAACACAGCTCCAAATCTACTCAGGCATTCATGCAGAGGAACAATTACAATGTTCTGGAATGGCCATCCCAGTCCCCAGACCTGAATATCATTGAACATCTGTGGGATAATTTGAAGCGGGCTGTCCATGCTCGGCGACCATCAAACTTAACTGAACTGGAATTGTTTTGAAAAGAGGAATGGTCAAAAATACCTTCATCCAGGAACTGATTAAAAGCTACAGGAAGCGACTAGAGGCTGTTATTTTTGCAAAAGGAGGATCTACTAAATATTAATGTCACTTTTCTGTTGAGGTGCCCATACTTTTGCACCGGTCAAATTTTGGTTTAATGCATATTGCACATTTTCTGTTAGTACAATAAACCTCATTTCAATCCTGAAATATTACTGTGTCCATCAGTTATTAGATATATCAAATTGAAATGGCTGTTGCAAACACCCAAATATTAAGAACTAAAAATGATTAAGATTAATAGGGGTGCCCAAACTTTTTCATATGACTGTAAGCCTGTGTCATAGGATATCCTGAATCCTACAGCTAAGCTATATTTGATCATGGCTGTATGTTTGCATTGTTTTACTATTCAAAGAGCATTGCCTCCCAAAACCTAGGATGGTTTATGTTAGTAAGTCAGAAGTTAAAACCTTTTTTAAACTTATTTGTAAGTCTGAAACAAGATTAGTGACTGTCCCTATTTTGGCTACATTATGACATTTGGTCACCCATGAGTCGTAGCAAAGTTACAACCTTATCACATGCAACCATATAAGGTTTTTTTTTTTTCCTGCAATGTCAAGAATCCTGAGTCCTGGCCATGCAAGTACTCTGCAGACTGACGTACCACTTTTGCGCCCATAGGGAAAGTGTTATTAATGAGATTACTTTCTTAATAAATTTGATGGCTCTGAATAGCATAGCGTACCACAAATATTGTATATATATATATATCTTTGTACACACACACATGTAAGTACAAGCAAGCAATATGGATATGATTTCATGAAAATCTATCAATTATTGATGAATTATGTCCCACTACAGCATAGGAGCTCTACCTATAATAGGGTACTCTGGCTATTGTGCATCTACAACTCATAGCATACTACAGTTACTTCTGGGGGAGTTCCAAGAACAGGCAAGCAAGTATGCATGCTGGGAAGTGTAGTTTCACAAGAGCTGGAGTGCCAAAGTTTGCCAATCCCTGCATTATATTCAAGGATACTTGTCCTGGCCATGGATATAAACCTGTGAACCTCCAGGTAGGTTCTATGTGAACAACCAACATCTTGCATCAAATGTCTTACATAGGTAATCTATGTTTAGCAGAATGATATGTACCACGCACAGTAAAAGGTGAGCCAACGGTGTTGTATAAACCTGGCCTATCACAGTTCATGTTATTTAATAGATCACACATTTAAGAATTCTGTACCTATGTATTATTTTTATGCCAATACCTGTGTATAAAAGGCATTTTACATGTTTCAGCTCAAACTTGTTTAAAAGGAATATGTCCTCAGGCTAGGCTGCCTTGTTTGGGAGATAGCTATGCTCCCTATTAGCTAATATAGCGCAAACTATCTCTACCCCCTTTCCCTCACAGATTGTAAACCCTTGCGGGCAGGGCTTCTATCCCACTGTTCCAGTTGGTCACTGTTAGTAGTGTACTTGTTTTGTGCATTGTATGTAAATCCTAACATATAAAGCACTATGGCATTAATGCTGTGCTAAAAATAAAGAATAATAATAAGAGTTATAGTTGTCCATTGTATCACCCTCCCCAGCCCTGCTCAGCAGTCATGGCTACTGTGCATCTGTATATACATGTGCAAGCGCTTTCCACATGAATACATCGGACTCATAACTGAGATATCTTATCAAGGCACCTTTCCAACCTATTAGGGCATATGGATTACATGATGGAGTGTTCCTTACTTGAGATTCTCATCTATTAGCCAAAGTGCTTTGGAGTGTTCTCTATGATTTCATAGGGTTGTGCAGTACTACATTTCATCTGCAGCAAGAAAAAAAAAAGGTATACATTTGTTAATTTTAAAGGGGTTGGTTACTTGTTTATAGCCCTGCCATTCCAACACTCCTGCTCCCATGTGACAGCTGCAGCTAAATAAACACAGACCAGCAGGGAAGATCGAAGCAGTGCTGGATCGGCAAGGGAATAAACAGGTAAGTAATGCTTATTTTATTATTTTACCATCTTTCCCCCTTTGGGAAACTTTTTGACAATCTCAGAAAACCTGTAAAAAATTAATGTTTGTGGTCACCCACTCTAGAAATTCTCATTTATAGATTCACTTGTTGTTCCCTCTTAATTCCACACAGTGCAATTGCAAGCAAATTCGTATTCCTCACATTTTTGTATATTTGTCCCGTTTCTATTACCAAAAATAAACTAGTGCAATTCACGAACATTAATCTTGATGGCTGACATAAAGTACAACACTGTCTAGATTTACCAATTCTTAAGAAAACTATAAGCATTCCTTATAAAGTTTCTGAAGGGTGCTGCTGACAATGCTACTTTAGGTAGAGAATCCACTTCATCATAGTCCCGTTGTGACTTTCTATGTAGAGTAGCTGCATGACTGTTGTTATTGTTGTTCATGCCAGCCATTGCACCAGCCCCCTCTTCTTCAGGAGCACCTAGGAGTATCAAAAGGTTCCTATCAGTCCTGAGCTTTAAGTATTGGCAAGCTTTTCGTCCATTATGGTCCCGACTTTGGATGTCAGCATTGTATGCACCAACCAGAACTTTGATGACCATATCATGCCCCTGTAATGCCGCAATATGGAGTGGGGTTAAACCACCACTAGCACGAGTATTGACATCTAAAAAGTAGCCATTGGCACTTGCAAAATCCATAAGTTTTATTAAATCCTCATGGTGGCCATGTTTGGCAATCCAATGGATCACAGAGTAACCAGTCACAAAGTCTCTTTTGTAAAGCAAGTTAGGATCCTGCTGTAGTGAGTCCTGGAGCTCCTCAAAGTTGCCTTCTGCAACCATTATCATCCATGCATGCTCCACAGGGTCAAGTACCAAATCACTGGTTCCCGAGTCTTGTGGCTGCTGTTCTTGTGCATCAAAAGCATCAAAACTAGCTGCTGATATCCATGCTCCACCAAACGGCAGTGATCCGGTTGTGCTCCATAAACTTCCTCTCATTCCTCTTTTCCTTTTGCTTATTGTGGCAGGTGATGGAGTCCTGCTCATACTTTCCATCCTTTTCATGCTTCTTGTGTCTCGTATAAAGGAAGATCTGTTCTCCACATCTTCTTCTGTACTGCAGTTTGACTTCTTCATGATGTTCTCTAGAGACTTTTTCTTCTCCCAAACCATTTTGTTAGCACCTTGCCAATCTATGTTAGAATCCATTTTCCAGCACAGCTTTCTCAACAGGACTCAAGAGTTACATCGGTAACAAGCATTTATATTCTTGCACGTTCAGGTTGTCCTCTGCCTCCGATTCTCAAGACATCTACCAATGTACTAAAGGAATGAGTCGCTATGACTTCTTCTTTAAGATGTTGCAAGCTGCTTCCTTTATCTGTTGGCATGTGACAAAATATATGAAAGCAGGAACAACTGTTTTAACTCTTTATTGGCAATAAATAAGTATCATATTCAAGTTTCTTCTTTAAAAAAGTATAATTCTAAGAAAGTAATTCTATCTAAAGCATCCAAATTTACATCAACGAGGGATTGCATATAAAGTATGTGTGCTAGGAAACTGCTTCTTGCCAAACCTGTACAAAACTAGTTTTTTTTGTACATTGTTTGCTAGGTTTCCTTTTAGTGCATGCTTTCCTTTTGCAGAGGTAAAACACACACTTGTGTTACTGCAATGCATTTTAAATGCCCTGAGAAAAAACAAGGTGACTCAGTCCCATCCCTCAAAATTGTGGAAGTTAAAGGGGGTTTTCAGTTCTTTAAAAATAGCGGTGGTCCAGCTGTTTATAGGGGTTATGCCCCCAAAAATATTTATCCTCTATCCATAGAAAATAAATAGCTGATCAGTGGGAGTCCGACCACTGAGACCCTACAATCCTAAGAATGAAGGGCGTTTTACCCCTGTTGTGAATGTAGCCGTAGTGGATGCAGGTGCACCCACACTCTATTTGTTTAAGTGGGAGCGCAAGACATAGCTGAAGGACAGCGCAAACGAATGGAGAGGGGGGTGCACCTTTGTCCAGTGTGGCTACATTCACAATAAGGCTAAACCACCCCTGATTCTCAGAGCTGGTGGGGGTCTCAAAGATCTGATCCTCATCAATCAGCAATTTATTCTCTATCCTATGGATTGAGCACAATTTTTTGTGGAATAGCCCCTTTAAATGGACAGCAGTGCTTTGGCAAGTGCCGCATCCTCTTACTTGTTTACACTGTTCCATACAGCATAGCTCTGTACTTTTAGTAGCAGCTGTCTCTGGTATTACAGCTCAGTCCTATTCTTTTCATGGGACAAAGCTGTAGCAAATTGTAGTACCAGTCACAGCCATTACTAAGAATATGGAGCTGTTCCAGATAAACATTGAAGGGGATGTGGCATAACATAC